>JACATO010001114.1:0-293442 GCA_018389105.1 Nautilus pompilius
GGTCTGTCCATCCACGTATGCATATTAATGTCTATTTGTGTTTTCACGTATGTATGCATATTTATATGTACATGCATGTATATATATATATATGTATTATGTATGTATATATGTATATCTATGTATGTGTATGCATTATACGTGTATAATATGTTTGTGTTATTCATACTAATGTATATCTGAATGTGTGTGCTTATATGTATGCATATTTATGTATGTGTGTATTTTGTGAATTTTTGCATGTATATTTATCTATGTGTGTTTATGTATATATATGTATGTGTGCATGCATATTTATGTATGTATTTATGTATGTGGATATATGTGTGCTTCTATGTATGCATATATATTTAAGTTTGTGTGCATGGACGTATGCATCTTTATTTATGTATATGTGTGTGCTTGAGTGAATGCATATTTCTTTATGCTTATATTTGCTTCATATGTGCATATTTAAGTGGATGGGCATGTATGTCTTGATGGTTATTTGTGTATGCGTATCAGTGTGTATGTATGCATACTTATGTGTATAATTGTTTGCATGCATTTATGCAAAATTATATAACGATGCATTCTTATTTATCTGTATGTATGTGTTTGCATATATGTATGCATATTTAAGTATGTGTGGATGTATGTTTGCATATTTATATATATATGTGTGTGTACATGAATGCATATTCATGTGTGCCTTATGTATTCTATTAATGTGTGTGCGTTTGTATGTATATTTATTATGCGTATGCATATTTATGTACTTGTGTGCATGTATGTATATTTTGTGTGCATGAGTGTATGCAATTTAATGTACGTCGGTATATTGGGTATATATGCGTCTGTGTACATGCATGTATGAATATTTAATAAATGCATGTTCATGAACAATGGATATTTATTGCGTGTGCATGTATGTATGCAAATGAATGTATATTTAAGTTTGTGTTATGGATATTTATATGTGTATGTGTGCATATATGTATTATATTTATGGGTTTAATGTGTGTGCAAATACGCATGCATATTTATGTAGGTTCTTGTGTGTGTATGTATGTATGCATAATTATGTATGTGTGCATGGGTGTATACATATTGTTGTATGAGTATTTATTTATATCTGTGTATGTATATTTATTGCGTGTTTGTATATTTGTGTTTGTGTGTGCATGTATATATATGTGTATATGTTTATGCATATTTATGTATGTGTATCTTTGTGCATTATGTATGTGTGGACATACATATATAGATATTTAAGTATGTGTGTATGTGTGCTTGTATGTTCATATTTCCGTATGTGTGTATGTCTGCTGTCCATGTACGTATGCATATCCAAGTATTGTATGTGTGTGCATGAATGTATGGATATTATATATGTTTGTATGTGTACATATATGCATGCATATTTGTGTGCATTTATGTATTCATATTTATGTATTGGTATATGTGTGTATGTATGTATGCTTATTTATTTATTTGTAATTGTTTGCGTGTATTTATGCGTATTTATGTATATGTGTATGTGTGCATTTATGTATTGATATTAATGTATGTATGGGAATGTATGTCTGACTATTTATGTATGTGGTTATGTGTGTCGGTATATGTTTATAATTATTCATGTGCGTATGTGAGTGCATCAGCTATGCATGATTATGTATGTATGTATGTGTGTATGTCTGCATGTATGTATGCATAATTATGTGTGTGCATGTATGTTTGCATACTTTGGTATGTGTATGCATCTATAACATATATATGTATGTTTGTTGTAAGTACGCATGTTTAATTATTTATGTGTATAAATTTGTTCACATACGTAATCATCTTCATTTGTTTATCTGTGTTCATGTATCTATGCACATGTATATGTGTATGTATATCTATTTGTGTGCATTCCCGTATGCATATTTATGCATGATTTTATGTGTACATGTATACATATTGATGTGTGTATGCATGTTTATGTATATGTATTTGTGTGCATTCCCGTATGTATATTTATGCATGATTTTATGTGTACATGTATACATATTGATGTGTAGGTATATTTATGTATGTGTGTGTTTTCTTTTATAAGGTAACATCCTTATTTAATTAAATATACACCAGTGAATATAACAAAACAGTCTTTGTCCTTCAAATAGATCATTAAATAACATCTCTGTTAATATTCGACTGTCAAATAAGTGACTTCTGATCATAATAAGGCGGCCATCCACAGTCACAGAACCAGCCGTTGATCTCAGGAGAGGCCGAGTCCCTTCAAAGATCTGTAGACATCGCCAATGCTGCAAAATGTATAAGGTGTAAATTAAAGTTATTTTCATAAACTGGGGTACAATGGATGCGGTTTGATCAAACCCATATTACAGGAATCCAAGGCAAGTTCTGATTTTTGTTAGGGAGGAAACGGGATACAGACCTATGGGATGTCAGACTTCTGTGAGGAGTCACAGTTCCGTCAATTAAAGTCAGGTGGATGAACCTGGATGTAGAGGAATGACAGCTCGGTATTTCAGAGATTTGCTTCTAGCCCACAATTTAACGGGGTGGTTTTAGTATAATAGGGTGATTGTGGCTGGTGATGATGGAGAGACTGATCTGTTGTTCTCGATAAACACCTGACGACTCTTACAACAGGTGGTTTAAAATTTAAAAAAACATTTGCTGCGTGAAATGTTGGTGTTTCTTGCCATACGGCCATAGACAGCTATAACTTTATAGGAGACTGTTGTCGGTCCCTTCAGGGCACCGAGGAGCAATCACAGGAATCCGATTGGAAACCTTTTATGTAGTAAATTCTTCACCAAATGCAGGAAACAAGACCTACGCCATTGGCCGTTCTGACTGACGTTTGGCCATAGTTGGTCACTGCTGTCCTACAAAATCTATTGCATATCCTCCACAACATATCCTTGCCCTTTAAGTGAGAAGTCTAAACGTTTTATGGTCCTTACTTATATATATGGGCCACAATAAGTCTACTTATGATTTAACTCCACACAACTTCTGGAAGGGCTCTGTATTCCATATTTCTTTAAGAATCATTTACCGAAATAGCGACTTAATTTTCATAACAATGAACCTTCTCTGTTGTTCTACAGCATTTCAGAGTTTATTTGAGTGGAGCTTTGTGTAGAAAAGAAGAAGAAAAAAGCGAATATGGCAGAATTTCCACGTTGGAAGTAAATATGTATCCACTACTATCTGTTGAACGCTGATTCGGTATTAAGCTCCTGGTTTGTTTTTAATTCTTTAAGTAAAAAATTACGAATTCTAAGGAACCTGGCGCACCCGCCATTTTTCGTACACCTGCTGAGCCAAGGACGAGCGACGTATAACAGAGCTGAGCCAATCAGCGCTCAGCGTCTTCGGCTCTAACGTACAGGTGCCTGCTCAGGTTGGTAGGCGCTAATAACTACAGCGGTATCTTCAGCTCTGATAAATGCCATTTGGATAATATATCTCTTTGCACGTCACCTTGTTTTTCTTTAATCCATTTGCTGTATTTACCAGTAACCAATGTTGGCGATCGTGTCTCATTCATAGCTAAGAATGAAACATAAAAGGGGACATATCTCCACATCAACTCTGGTATAATGACACAGCTGGGAGCTGATTCGCTGAACGCTCCCTTGTCCCCGAGCGCATCCTGACCGTATAACGGGGTGATGGTGTAAATTAAAGGTGTCTAGCCACCTTTACAGGTGATGATGACCTTTATTTCTGTCAAGGCTAAATAAATAATTTTGCATTTTTCTATAGATAAATAACTAAAATATTGATTTTATTTTATTTGGAATTTTTGTTTGATCAAGAAATAAAATATTTCTAACAAATCTCTTGAAGATAAAATATGAGATATGGAAGGATTTTCTCTCTCACTGATAAAAGGACCAGAGAGGTAATGATGACTGCAACTGAGAGGTGCAGAAGTAAGTAGAGGCTGACGGTAACCTGAATAATAAACGTTGTGTTACATTAAATATGTCAATGATCATAATAAATAAAATCTTCGGTCGCTATTCAGGCTGAAGCTGAATTCAGGGAATTATGAGATTACTTAGCAAAGGGAACAAATAAAGTTTCCTTTCTTCACATCTCATTGTAGTTCATCACGTAACATCTGGAATATTCCGGACAGGTGGAGGAGATTCATATTTCAGGAAAATATTGAAATATTAGAATGGATTCGGTGAAGATTCTTTGGCAAGTTTCCATCTTTCAGTCATTTAACGGAAGGAGGATGAGGTTCCATTGTCTGAGTAAGTTATCATCATCGTCCTCCTACTCACTACACGAGTAGTAAATCTATCTTGGTGCATGATATAGTAAGTTAAACTAGGTATGCAGGTAAACTAAACTGGACAGTGAGGAAGTCAATGACTACTGGATTAGTGGACCTCACTACACGATCTGTAGGTTTGTGTTCACCAGCCAGAAAGATCAGTATAATCTTTAAGGTTGGGACGTCCATCAGCTTTGGTTTTGATTGTGAAGAAACTTTAAACACAACAGATTTAATTAGTTTGTGTTTATCTGTTTAGATGAGATTTATGAAAAACTTTGGTTTAATAATTATTTAATAAAGTCCTACTGCTATCTGTTGTGGTCATAACTAGCGGGAATAATGAACAAATTATTACCGTTTGTGCTCGGTGTGAAATTAGAAAAAAAACGGTGCTGAATAACTTACCTGTAATTAAATACAATAAATTAATGGCTGTGGAATTCAACAGTAACACAATAATTCAATTTAAATGTGATATTCTTATATTTTCTGGACCTTTCATCACTCTTTTACACACGTGATAATAATTGGTGGATTGCCTAATAACAAAATTTAATTAGATATTCACCAATTGAAATTATTTCTGTACCTAACATCAGCTATAATAGCGATTGTTACAGGTGAATAATTCATGTTTAATACAAAGCAAACAAATTATTTCTCATATTTCATTTGTTGCTGTAAATATCAAAATGCACCGTAGCTGACATCGGAATCAATACAAATATGATAATATCTTTCATTAAAAAAATATTTAATTATTAGAGCAAAATATTTTTGACAAGATTTAATTTCTTAACAAAAACTCTGCTGCTTTTTGACAAACAAATTTGTTAATTAAAATTATTAAATGTTATAAAATTGATTTAGCAGACGTCGTACATTCAAACTTTGTCTTTTTTACTTGTCCTGTTTAAATAAACTTGTCAGTTAAACCAGACATCGTCAGGTGATTTAATCAATGCTCGGAATTGCTGAGTTTATCCAGAACTAAAATAGCTCAAATCTGTTACCTGTTTGTGATGTAAATGACTGCATTGTTTACGTGGAGGATATAAATTCTGAAATCTTTACCTGCACTGCGCACTTTTACCTGTCAGCCAGGTACAATGAAGGTCTCGCTGATTTTTGCAGCTTTGCTGTTGCTCGATGTGTTCATCCTCTCTTCTTCAGGTGAGATTCTTTCATTTCTATAGCTGTTTTTACATTACTGTTAGGGCTAACTATTAAATACCACATAAATACCAGGTAAAGCCGTCCTTTCGTCCATTATACCTAGCAGGCAGCCAGCGGTTACACCGACTTAATGGCTGACGTCACCTGACCTCCTCCAGTTTCCTACGGTGATCATCCGCCGACAATCAGAAGTTTTCTGGAAGGTTCTGTGCGCGCTGAAAACTCTTCTGTATTTGGTGAGATCTACAGGGGAACCTCAACCGCGAGTAAAGCTCATCTTTTACACTCAGGGAAATTACACCTGTTACTATCTGCAGTAAATTCAAAGCTAATCGGTAATCGAACCTCAACTGGAACTCGACCGCTTCTTTTTCGCATACAAGTCCACCATCGTGGTTGGTTCTGTGAGGAAGAAACATCTGCTGGTGGCAGCTCGCAGATATACAGAGAGAAAGCGAAATACATCGAAATAGGGGAGGAAAGATTAATTCTATGCCATTACCTTTACACTCTGACTATTCGGCTACTAAGCCTCCTTCCTATTCTTCAATAACGTACATCATTTCCTAAGTCTGTAATCCTGTATATCTTAAAGTAATATTCAATCTCTGAGGCTCGGAGCTGATGGAATCCGAATTTAATTTTTGTTTAAATAAACAGATCAACGAAAAGTCAAAAGGTTTAGATGGAAACCTTTATAACAAAGAATTAATTCACTTTGAGAAAACGAAGACATTTAATGTATTTATAATTAAGTAAATAAATACATTAATAAAACATTTTGTAATCTTTATTTCTTTCTCAAATATGAAGCACTCAAATTTCTTTTATTTCCATGTTAATTTAATCTGTTATTTGCCTTCCTATACATAACTTTGTTTTATTTATAAGTATTATTCCTTTCTTAGTTTCTCTGGTTTCATGATATAAAATTAACGTTTCTCCTTCATTAGTGGTTACCCGATAAAAACTTTAAATATGATCGCATTATGACTGGCAACAAGTTTTAAAGGTACAATCTCGGTTTTTTATTTTGTTGGGATTTGACAAATAGCAGAAAACACTAGTTAAGTAAAGACGTCCTTCTAACTGCTCTCAAGTACCTGTCCTTTCACATTTGTGAATTAACACCTGGTATTTCTGAGAAATAAATTATGCGTTTTTATACAAAGTCAAAGCCATGACGTAAATGTTAACTTTCTTAACCCTATTTATTATTTACATATTTATTTATTATTGCTCTATTTTAGTTTGAGTCGGAATTTTATGTTCAACACGGCTTTGTCAATACGTTTATTTTGCTGTTAACGAAATCTGGATAATTGAATCATAAAAACAAGGGCAGATAACTATTGAATGCCAAAACAAAATTATTACTATTTTTTGTTTTACTTAATAGTACGAAAATTTGTCTTCTTCAAATAAAATGTTGAGTAAATGTTACTTAATATATAGGTTAATGATAAAACATTATAAATTATCAACATTTTTAGAATATCTGTGAAATTTTATTATTTTAACATTAGATATACAATAAATCATTAATGCCTATCATGAGATCCACTCTCAAGACAGTCATTAAACATTAGTCAATTGAATTATACATTTCCCAGTTAATGTTTTCCGTAGTTTCTAACTATATATTTGTTGTAGTTGACCTAAAGGTTAACACCATAGCAACCAGGTTTCCATGTTACTGATTTTTATAATTCAAATCAAATCTGAAAATTAAATATACATTTCTCTTGATAATTAAAACTAAACTTATGTTAGACGACTTTATAAAGAACATCCATCTCTGAAGTTATAATAATGAAAAGCCATTCACGACTAATTAATAATATATTCATATACAAATAATGATATATTTCAAAGATTTAACGATTTTTACATAAATTATTTTTGATAAATTTAATTAAAACAATTACATATTTGATTTTCTTTAGTCTTTCATCTTCAATTGAAACTAATAAATTGTACTCTGAAACCAAACTGCCATTTACTAATTATGTTTGATGACTAAATTTTTTTAAAATATTCAGTACTAAGATAAGCCAATTTAGATCAAAGCGACTGTTTCCAAATGAATAAAGCAAGCATTTAAATATTCTGTCAACCTTTTCACAAACAGTGGATTAGTTTTAAGTAATTTTCTTGATGATTGATGACTTTGGAGCAATGAGCCTTCTACTTACTGCTTAATTAGTTAAAATGAGATATTTTTAAACGGCTTATATAACGTACACAGCTCTGTTCTGTCTTCTCGTTTCAGAGGTTGTTGATGGAAAACAAGGTAAGAATATTTTGTATGGTTAATTTTTTTATTGAGTATTAATTTCTTTTATCTACAATAATGTTAATTGCACCTTTGTTTCAACCATATTTAATTACATTTCTATTTATAGAATTTAAAATTTTTTACTCTGTTTTCTTATCGTACTAATTATAATTTACCTTTCTGTACTAACCTTGACAACATTATATACTAACCACTATTTTTTCTACCTCTAATAATAAAAAGAAGATGGCATCAGAAACCCTGACGGTAAGTATTTTAACTAATATTTTGACCAGTATGATTGCTTTTTTATCTACAACAATGGATATTGCACCTTTGTTTCAAAGATAATTTCATTACAATTCTATTTATAAAGAATCTTTAGAGTTAACTCTGCTTTCCTACATAACCACCTATAAGCTACCTTTCTGTACTAACGTAGCCCACGGTGTAAACTAACCCCTATTTTCTCTATCTTTTATAACAAAAATGAAGCTGGAATCAGAGACCCTGACGGTAAGTATTTTTAACTAATACTTCATTTTATAAATACCAATTACCGTCGAAAACACAAGGAAACCTCAGGGAAATGTCTTTTTATGTCTGCACCAGGTTTACAAGTTAAATCTACATGATTTTACATTTTTTTTCTTTCTCGGTGAAATCATCTAAAACGTACAAACCTAAATTTCTCAATTTTAATTAATTTATAAATGTTTAATAAACTAGTGTGTGTGGATTTAATTTGTTCGTTACTGTCACTGATTATTTCTTAAGTTAGAATTGAGTAAAGGAGAATTAATCCAGTGTTGATTTAGATTGTGGATGTATCTGTACTACTATTTTGTTTCTTTAAAATTAACGTAATTTATGGGATAAATGTGCAGCTGAATTCTGAGGTTTTTTATCTCCTCAGGTCCTCAGAAAAGAAAAGTATTTTGACGAATTTTTTTCTGGTCATCACTAAAAATTTATATATTTTCAATTTCTCCCTTATTCTATACAGGTAAAGTGACTAAGCGTGAAACTGTTGGAGCTTATAATTTTAAACATATTTAAATATTTTTTTACAATTTTACTAATTTCATTTCTTCGTCCATTTAAATTTCGTGTTTATCTGTTTTTTAGATCTGTTAATGTTCATCTTATTACGTTTCAAGATCAATTACTGAAACTCCCAACACTTTA
This sequence comes from Nautilus pompilius, assembly GCA_018389105.1. Classification (NCBI taxonomy): domain Eukaryota; kingdom Metazoa; phylum Mollusca; class Cephalopoda; order Nautilida; family Nautilidae; genus Nautilus; species Nautilus pompilius. The sequence continues at coordinate 8,934 of JACATO010001114.1, forward strand.
AACACATAAAATAATTAGAGAACTGTCAAATAAATACGAAACAAAAAGAATTAATTTTCTTTTTATTCTCATTTGTCTCTTACTTTTTGTGTAATGTGGCCGGTTTGATTATATTTTATGGCCTTCCTTGCCTCGGTTGTTCGTAAGTTTTGGATTAAACGGGCTTAAGTTGTGGATATATTTATAGAAAATTTAAAATTATTAAGCAATTCTCAAATTTGATGTATCGGAAGATTAAAATAATGTACTGATAATTCTTTGTTTCAAGAATCAAACCAAAAATATCACTTTTTATTTAATTTCACTCGATTACAAATAAATTAGTGAGCATATTTTAGATTTAAACACAAATTATATTTTAAAATTAATTAATATTACTGAGTACATTTATTTTATTTTATTTCATTTTATATTATATTACATAAATGTTTAGGCATTTTAACTATTCCGATTATCTGAAAAAATTTAATGTCCGAGAAGTAATAATTTATGAAATCTTACAGTGAACTTTGCCTTTATTTTCCTCTTCTATTTAGATCATCCATTTGATGGCGAACAGATTAAGGTTAGTAACTGAAACTTACATCCATCCTCTGTGTTAGGGCTGTGAAAGTCAATAATACAAATGTATATTTTTAAGAATTAAAATAAATTTTTTTTATCTTAATTAAAACTTAGTAACACCTATGAAGCTGATAATACAAATTGATACGTTTAAAAATATTTTATTCTAATGAATTTCACAACTGCATATTAAATCAACATTTTGTTTTTAATTTGTTAAAACCTTGAGGGGTATATTATCCAAAAGAATCCCCAACATACCCATACCATTATAGATGTCAAGTCTTTGTTACCACACACAAAATCAAAGATACAAATCATCAGAGAATGAAGCCGAAACATTCATTTTCTGAAGACCTCATGGAGTAAATACACTTAAATTCTAAATGACCTCTCGTATTTATCTAAATTTTATCTCTCTTCACTTGTTAACCTCTGGTTAATCTTTTACAAAAAAGTTAAATTTTTTTTTTACGATTACTATCAGCTGAGTGCAAAGATAACTTTTAGACTTTTAACATATTTTCTTGTGGAAATATTAGCTAACAAACAGAACCATTTACATGAGAAATACTTCACCTGTCACAAGATCGGTGAAATATCAACTGTCTCACACTTAAGGTGACCGTTTATCATCATGTAGGCAGCAAATAACAACTGGCAAATACCTGACGGAAGACGGACTTAAACTATAACATTCACTTGTTACAGGATCACCATCTATGAAATCATTTCACAATAAATATTGTTTTATGTAATTTTACTGCTAATTTATACTGATAATTACTTGGTTAAAAGTTTATTTTTTTTAAAAGCCAGTTAATTGCACACAAGCTGTTCTTACCTTCTGAAAAACATAATTCTGACAGACGATCATCAAACTGTATAATTGGTTGTTCCTGGCGCCATCTACTTAGTTCATCGTCAGTATTCTTCATTAGCAATGGGTTCATTATTGGTGATAAAGTCTCTTCAGTCTCTTATTTCGTTCTGACATTACTTACTTTCATGCAGTAACATGGGTATTAAATGCCTGTATTTATTTACATCCTTATTCTATTGAGTCTTCAATACATTCAGGTGTTAAATACTTTCTTCTCTCTTTTTATAAATATTGTCTTATTTTACATAACTGAAAGGTCGTTATTGTTGTCTTCAACGACTAATCTTGTAAAATAAAGTTTTCTATCATAAAAATAATATCTTTATAATTGATATTTTGTTCTTAAACTTGATTAATCTATTATCTTTAAATAAGGTGTAAGATATTAAAAAGTTGTGAAACGTGGGACGCATATTCTGAGTAACAACCTTTATTAATTTTGATAATTAATAAACTTAATCAAAGATAAAATATATTTAAAATTTATATGATTCAGTATATTGATTAGATAAAAGCAAATAATACCTTGAAAGAAAGGCTGCTTTTAGAATGAAATCAACATTAAGCTTCATATATGCAGAATTTATATTCTTGATTGTATTATTTTTTAGTGTTCGTTATTCCATATATAATTATATTTTTAATAATTTTACTATCATTTTCAAAACATTTAAATTATTTAAATAGATGAACAATGAAATCTTTATCATATTATTTAATATAGATGTGCATATGTTCTCTTCAGTGAGAACCGGAAACATTACTGAGTTTGTTTGTGTATTACACAACAAAAGAGATTTTATATTTCTTTATCTTCATATTTCCTACAAATTTGTAAATAACTTTTAATTCTCCTTTTTATAAAAAATATTTTAATTTGTGAAGGTAGTACTCACACTTTGTGGGTTATGGTATCTTTTTCTAATGAAACTATTAATCCGATTCAATAAATAGATAGATCAACTTTTGGCTTCCAAGACTTTTTTTTTTTCCTTTCTCTGTACATTGAAAATTTGTATGCATTGTTTACCGCATTATTTCAATCACAATATTTACGCTTTTTCATTATTTCACGAAATAATTGATGACCCATTTCCTTGATTCGGAATGTATTCACTTAATTTTTGATTACAAATAGAAGATGAAGTCTTCTCTTTTTCAATATTATGAAAATATACGTTTTGTTCAATGATTTGTACATTATTTTGTATTATTTAAATAAACATAATTGATGTTAAAGTCTTTAATATGCTTATTATTTCCAAAAGATCACGGAATACGCAATACATTGCATGAAACAATCTTTTTAGATGTTAAAATAAGAACTTCGCATTTTTCTCAAATTGTTACAACAAAACTAAAATTAAAAGTAAGTTTTATATCGACACAAACTGAGATAGATCCTGTCAATCTACTAATAAATACAACATACTTACATTTCCTAAACGGAATATTTATCATACTGAAAGATTGAAGCAAGAAAACAGTTAAACGTATTATTAGATTAATTTATTTGAGTAATATATCACATTAATTATTCATGATAAGGAAAAATATATAATTGAATTCATCTCCTATTTTACGTTTATATTATCACTTCTTTCGCTTTCAAATTACTTCTAGAAATTTTAACAGATTTTAAGAATTTAACATTTATTGATTATCCTTCTTTGCATTAATCCTTAGAGTGAGATTAGTATTTAAGAATATTTCAACTGTGTACGTGTAAATTTTGATATTTTAAATGAGATTTCTAAAACATCAATAAGACCTTTTATGTTGTAAAAAATGAACATTGTTTACAAATATTGTTAAATTAATGGAGTATATTTATATTAAAAGGTCATCTCTCCTGAAATATTCGTAACTTCTATTGCATATTTTGTTTTTTAAGGTAAAATAACTGAATATTTTAAATTAAATTTCTGTGACTGTTTAGTTTAAACGACCAAAACAGGAATCTTTAATAAACTTATCCATAAATGAGAAAAATTTATAATTTAATTTTTGCTTAATTATTTTGAGTAATATACCATATTAATTATACATGCTATTGCTAAAATCATTTATATAAACTAATCCTTCTGTTATCTTACGTTTGTTTTTTACATTTTCTTTCTATTCATGCGAACTTCCCCTGCATTTCTTATTCTTATTTCCATTCATATACACATGAAGATTTTTAATGAAACTATGTAGGATGTCACAGCACTTAACCATGTCACGATTGGAATTTCTACATGTGATTTCAATAAAGACCATAATCGTTAAGAAATATTGCTTAATTAGTGTACGTTTATAACGATATTAAAACGATATCCCTTCTATAATGTACTCTAATTTCAACTTCGTTCTATCATTTTTTCTGACTATTTTTAACTGTAACAAATGAAAATTGTTTTTTTATACAGCGTGCCTGAAGCGAGATAACTTTTAAATATATTATTAGTTACTTTCTTGAGTAATGTGACTCATTACTTATTCATGATAATAAAACATTATTATATTAACATATCTTTCTCCAATTTTATTTTAATAATAACATATCTTAGCTTTTTTAGAAAAATTGGAAACTTCAGCAGTGTGTAAGTGTTTAACTTGTATAGTTTATAATTCTATGTGTATCTGTAGAATGAGGTTTTATATCTATGTATGAAAAAAATCAAACTAAATTATGTTAACTTTAATATTTGTATATGAGCTTCCATGAACAATAAATCTCTTTATAAACTCGAAAAAGCAATTCTTAACAAATAATGTTAAACGTATGGAATGCAGCAAGATATGAGGATAATATCCATCATAAAATATTCTTAACCTCTATCGTGTTTTTTCTGATAATTATTTAATATAAATAAAAAAATTATTTATTAAATTTTGTCTGATTCGTTAAATTATCAAAATCTGTTTCTTTGTCAAACAATCCCCTGAAGCGAGACAACAGTTTAATCTATTCTTCATATACTTCTATTCAATAAAATTGCATATAACTATTTCATGGTACAACTAAAATTATTTACATAAACGAATCCGTCAACAATATTACGTTTATTTTAACATTTCTTTCACTTTCAATGTACATCTGGATTATTTAACAGCGTGTAAGTATTCAACATTTATTTTTGTCTTTCTCTAAACTCATCTACAGAGTGAGATTTTTAATGAAACAAATGAAAATTATTTTATTTGTATCCATCTAAAGCTTATTTTTAAAAGAGATTTCAATGACAGGTATATTTCGTTATTTGATTTTGGAATATGAACATTTGTTTACAAAAGTTGTAAAATAAATGAACTACATTTACATATTAAACCGATATGTCTCCTGAAGTATTCGTAACTTCTAATGTAAGTTTATTTTTAAAAAATGTAAAATAATTTAATATGTTCCAATTAATTTTCTGTAACTATTTAGTTCAAACTTCCAAAACTCAAATCTTTATAAGCACTACCGGCCAATTTTAATTTATAGATTGTTTACTCATTTTAAGTAATATATGATATTAATTTTTCATGAAACTGCTACCATAATGTATATAAACTAATCATCCTCTCTACTATCTTTATATTTACATTAATTTCCTATTCAATGCTTATTTAGAACTCTCCTTTTATTAATTATTCGTCTTTCCATTCTAATATACATGAAGACTTTTAGTGTAACTACGTAGGATTTAACAACATTTATTGATGTTAAGATCTACATTTTTACCTGTGATTTCAATAACGACCATATAGCAATTTATTTATTGGAAGGAAAACATTTGTTATGAAATATTGCGTATTTAATGTATTTTACATCGATATGAAAATAATATCCCTCCTATAATATTTCTGATATGTGCTGTTTGGTTCCTGAATTAAATGTGTTCATCTGACTGTATTGCTAGCAGTGTCATAAAATATTGTTTGTCATACACCTTGCCTGAAGCAAGAAAAAAGATAAAATATTAATTTATTATTTCTGATATTTTAATAAGATATCATATAAATCGGTAAACACAATACAACATTAAGTATAATAACATAACTTTCTTCAATCATATGTTAATAATAATATTTCTTTTGCTTTTTATGATAACTGGACCACTTAACAGGGTGTATTTAATATTTATTTTTGTCTTTCTTTCCACTCATCTATAGAATGAAACTTATGAAGTCACTAGTGTAGAATGTTTTGAATGTATCCATATAAATTTGGATATTTTTACATGAGATTTGAAGAGCAACTAATGTGATTTTTGTTATTAAAAATGATGATTTAATTACAAATGTTGTTAAATAATTGGAACACTATTATATATTAAATTGAAATCTCTACCGAATTATTCGTAATTTCTAACATACGGATTTTTTAAAAAATTGAAAATAATTTATTTTCTATTTATTAAATTTCTGTGACAGTTTTTTTTTAAACGTCTAGAACACAATTCTTTTATAAATTCTCTGCTTGTAACAGAATAAAATTTTACATTCTTGATTACTTAAATCCCTTGTATAATTTGACATGTTAATTATTGATGAACCTCCTAAAATTATTTATATAATCTAATTCATCTCCTATCTTACGTTTATATTATCAAAGTTTTCTTTTTCCTTTACAATACATATCTGGTATTTTCTTTTTATTATTTATCCTTCTTTCCATTAAACTATACATAAATATTTTAAATCAACTATGTATCAAATAAGAACCATTAACCTTCCAACTTTATCATTTTCATATTCGATATCAATAACCAACATACAGTATTTTATTTATTAGAAGAAATAAACATTTGGTAAAAATATTGCGTAAATAATGTAGTTTTCATTGATATAAACAGATATCCATCCTATATTATTCCATATGTATACTGTTCGGTTCCTGAATGAAATGTTTCTAATTTCTCTAATTTCGATATCGTTTGGCCATTATTCTGATAGATTTGTGAACAGTTTCAAAATATACTTTGTCATACATCGTGCTTGAAGCGACATATCTGTTTCTTTTATTATTTATTTTTTGTAAAATATCACATAAATTAGTAATGCAAATAGAAAATTATTTATAATAACCAATCTTTCTCGAATTTTATGTTAACAATAACGCATATTTATCTTTCTTTAGACAACTGGAGCCTTAAACTATTATTAGTATTTAACGTTTATAGTTTACATTTCTGTCTACATATCTATAGAAAGAGATTGTTAAACTGTGTGAAGAAATCAAATTTATAGTGTTAATTTGAATATTTCTACATGAGCTTCCATAAAAGATATTATGGCGTTTTACCTGTGTATAAATTCAAATATGTGATTAGTAAGAAAAACTGTTTTATATAATAGAGTATTTATAAGAAATGTTTCCATAATCGAATATTCTTAAAATATATACTGTGGTTCTTCACAATGATTTTACAAAATTTAAAAAATTGTTATATTATCTGATTCTTTCAATTTTAGAAACCTAATCTATGTCATAATGTCCTCTGAAGGGAGACAACTTTTTGTATTTTTTTTACAATTTTTCTTCAATAAAATTACAATAAATTATTCATTGCATTACTAACATTATTTAAATAAATATATCCATTCCATCTTACCTTTATATATTATCATTTGTTTGGCTTTCAAATTACTTCTGGAACATTCAACAGCGTGTAAGTATTTAACATTTTTTTTTTTTTTCCTCTACCCATAAATAGAGTAAAATTTTTAATGTAACTACTAAGAATATTCCAACTGTATCCACGTAAATATTATTCGTTGTATATGAGATTTCAAGAACAGCTATATGGCGTTTTTATTTTTAATGAAGATTTGATTTCAATATTCATTAAATGAATGGCCTACAATTAAATATTAAACCGATATGTCTCCTAAAGTATTTGTAACTTCTATCGTTTTTTTTTAATGTAAAATAATTTAATGTGTTTCAATTAGTTTTCTATAAATATTTAGTTCAAACTTCCAAAACTCAAATCTTTATAAGCACTACCGTCTTAAATGGAATAAAATTTTAATTTATAGTTTGTTTACTTATTTTAAGTAATATATGATATTAATTATTCATGAAACTTCTACCATAATGTATATAAACTAATCATCCTCCTCTAGTATCTTTATATTTACATCTATTTCCTATTCAATGCATATTTAGAACTCTCCTTTTATTAATTATTCGTCTTTCCATCATATATATATATATATATATATATACTGAACATTTTTAGTGTAACTATTCACGATGTAACAACATTTAATGACGTTAAGATTTTCATTTTTAACTGTGATTTCAATAACGATCATATAGCAATTTATTTATTGGTACGAAACACATTTGTTATAAAATATTGGATAATTAATGTATTTTATATTGATAATAAAATGATACCCATCCTGTACTCACATGCGCTGTTTGCTTCCTGAGTGAAATGTAGTCATCTGACTGTCATGCTAACAGTGTCATACAATTATTGTTGTCATACACCGTGCCTGAAGCAAGATAGAATATTAATTTATATTTTCGTACATCTTTGAGTTAAAGTATCATATTAATTGGTAAAGAAAATAGAATGTTAAGTATAATAACATAGCTTTCTCCAATCATATATTCATAATAATATTTATTTCGCTTTTTAAGATAACTGAAACCTTCAACAGTTTGTAAATATTAAACGTTTATGGTCCATACTTATTTACGTTAGTCTGTAGAATGAGATTTTCCTATATGTGTAGGAAGAATACAAACTTAACAATGTTAACTTTGATATTTCTTTATGAACTTCCAAGGAGGATATTATGGAGTTTTACATTTTTTTTATAAAATCGAATGTTTTTGATAACAAATACTGTTGAATTAATGGAAGATATATAAGTATACATATGAAAATTATTTACATAATCGAATTTTCCTAACCTTTATCGTTTGGTTCCTGAAAATTATTTAACATCATTTACAAAGTTGATAAATTATATGAATTAATAATTTTTCACTACATTATTCTATATCATACTGTCATCTGAAGTTAGACAACTTAATTTATTGACTATTATTTTGTTTAATAAATGGCATGCAAATTATTCATGGTATTATAAATATTAATTAAATAAACACATCCTTGACTTACTTACGTTTATATATTATAATTTTCATTCATTTTCAACTTACTACTGGAACATTGAACAGCCTGTAAGTATTTAACATTTATTTTTGTATTTTCCTCTACCCATCAGTAGAGTAAAATTTTTAGTGTAACTACTTATGAATATTTCAACTGTATCCATGCAAATCTTTATTACTTTTATATGAGATTTCAATAACAACTATATGTTGTTTTGTTTTTTTAATAATGAATAATTGTTTTCAAATATTGTTAAATTAACAGACTACATTTAAATATTAAAACGATATCTTTTCTGAAAGAGCCATAATTACTATCGTATGATTTGTTTAACAATGATAAAATAATTTAATATGTTTCAATTAGTTTTCTGTAACTATATAGTTAAAACTTTGAAAACTGATAACTTTTGTAATCACTATCGACTTAAATAAAATAAAATTTTAATTTATAGTTTGTTTACTTATTTTCAGTAATATATGATATATTTTCTCGGTAAACCTGCTAAAATTATGTATATAAACAAAAATCCCTCCTGTCCTACCTTTATATTTACATTTATTTTATATTCAGTATATATTTCGAACTCTCCTTTTATTAATTATTCGTCTTTCCATTCTAGTATGCTTGAAAATTTTAGTGTAACTACTCACGATTGTAAACAACATTTAATGATGTTAAGATTTTCATTTTAACTGTGATTTCAATAACGTCATATAGCAATTTATTTATTGGAACGAAAACACATTTGTTATAAAATATTGGATAATTAATTTATTTTTATTAATATGAAAATGATACCCATCCTGTAATATTTCTCACATACACTATTTTGGTTCCTGAGTGAAATATACTCATCTGACTGTTATGCTAACAGTGTCATACAATTATTGTTTATCATACACCGTGCCTGAAGCAAGATAGAATATTAATTTATATTTTCGTACATCTTTGAGTTAAAGTATCATATTAATTGGTAAATATAATAGAAAGTTAAGTATAATAACATAGCTTTCTCCAATCATATATTCATAATAATATTTATTTCGCTTTTTATGATAACTGGAACCTTCAACAGTTTGTAAATATTAAACGTTTATAATCCATACTTATTTACATTAATCTGTAGTATGAGATTTTCCTATATGTGTAGGAAGAATACAAACTTAACAATGTTAACTTTGATATTTCTTCTATGAACTTCCAAGAATGATATTATAGATTTTACATATTTTTTTATAAAATCGCTGTTTTTTGATAACAAATACTGTTGAATTAATGGAAGATATATAAATATAGATATGAGAATTATTCACATAATCGATTTTCGTATCCTGTATCGTTTGGTTTTGAAAATTATTTTACAATCATTTCCAAAATTGGTTAATTATATGAATTCTATAATTTTTCACTACATTATTCTATGTCATACTGTCACGTGAAGCTAGACAACAACTTAATTTATTGACTATTATTTTGTTTAAGAAAATGGCATGCAAATTATTCATGGCACTACAAATATTAATTAAATAATATATACTTTTTTTATTTACCTTTGTACTATTTCGTTTTTCAATTTGTTCTGGAATATTCAACAACAGACAGTAAGTATTTAACGTTTACTTTTGTATTTTCTCTACTCATCTATAGAATAAAATTTTTAATCTAACTACTTAAGAATATTTCAACTGTATCCAGGTAAACTTTTATTCATTTATATGAGATTTCAAGAACAGCTAATATGCATTTTGTTTTTAAAAAATGAAGATTTAATTACAAATGTTGTTAAATAATTGGAACACTGTTATAGATTAAATCGATATTTATTCTAAAATATTCATAAACTCTATGGTATCGAGTTTGGTTAAAAAATTTAAACCAATTAATATCTATTTATTACATTTCTGTGGCAGTTTAAGTAAAACATCCTGAAAACATTCTTTTATAAACACTACGCATGTAACGAAGTAATATTTTAGTTTATTGATTGTTAAATTTTCTTTTTTAATATGAGATATTACTTATTGATGAACCTCCTAAAATTATTTATATAATCTAATTCATCTCCTATCTTACGTTTATATTATCAAAGTTTTCGTTTTCCTTTACATCTGATGCTTTCCTTTTATTAAATCTTCTTTCTATTCATCTATAAATAAAGATTTTTATGTGACTATGTATGAAATATGAATCTCTAACCTTGCTACTTATGGCAGTTTTTCATGAGATTTCAATAATCCCCCAGATGGTATTTTATTTATTAGAACAAATAAACATATGGTAAGAAATGTTGGGTAAAAATATATTCTTCATCGATATAAAAAGATATCCCTCCTTTAATATTCCTCACATATACTGTTTAGTTTTTGAAAGAAATGTACTTAATTGCAACATATTTCTATCATTATTCTGACAGTTTTGTTAACAGTTCAATAAATATTTTGTCGTACATTGTGGCTGAAGCGAGAGAACTTTAATTATTATTTGTTACTTTTTTGAGTAAAATATCACATAAATTGTAAAGCCATTACAACATTATTTATATTAACCAAACCGTCTCCAATTTTATATTAACAATAACATATGTTTCGCATTATTATGAGAAATGTAGCTTTAAACCAATTCGGAAATTTTTAACGTTTATAGTTCATATTTCTATCCATATATCTGTAGAATGAGATTTTAACTATATATGAAGAAATCAAAATTTACAATATTAATTTCGATATTTATGCAAGGGCTTCCAAGAACAATATCATGGAGTTTTTCCTGTTTATGAAATTGAATATGTGTTTGGTAAGAAATCCTGTTCAATTAATGGGATATATATAAATATATATAACAGAATTTATTTTTGTAGTAGAATATTCTTAACGCCTACCGTGTGGTTCCTCATAATAATTTAACACTATTTCTAATTTTTTTCTGTTATTTTTTTTTTTCATTCAGATTCGTTAAATTTCCAAATACTGAATCTTTGTCTTATTGTCCCCTGAGGCGATATAAAAGTTTCATTTATTGTTCTTTTCATTTCCTCTATGATATGACATGTGGATGATTCATCGTACTATTAACCTTATTTATATAAACGAATTTTTCTCTCATATTACGTTTATATATATTATCATTTCCTTCACTTTCAATTTACTTTTGTAACGTTCAACAGGGTGTAAGTAGTTAATATTTATTTGTGTCTTTCTTTACACTCATCTATAGAGTGAGATTTTTGAAATAACTACTTTAGGATATTTCAAATGTATCCATGGAATATTTTTTATTTTTGCATGAGATTCCAGAAGAGCTCTCTGTCGGTTTGCATTTAAATAAATGAGGTTTTGTTTACAAATATTATTAAAAATGGACTATATTTATATTTTAAAACGATATCTTTCCTGAAATATACGTAACTTATACGTAGAGTTTTTGAAAATTGTGATATAATTTAATATATATTTTTATTTTCTGCTATACTGCTTATATTATTCAGATAAACTATTCCTTCTCTTATCTTACTTTTTTATTAACATTTTTGTTTGTTTCCAACATCTGATCTGGAAATCTGCTTTTATTTATTTTTATATAAATTTCATATTTTTTTCATATATATTCTAGAAATGTTTCATGGCGTTTTATTAAATTACACGATTATACATTTGTTGATGAATATTTTTAACTTAATGGAATATGGATGTATTACATTGACATCTCTCCTCAAATATTGGTATCTTATATCGTGTAGGTTCTGGAAAAAGTAATATAATTTAACATCTTTCTATCTCTGTTCTGTGACTAATTTGTTAAACTTTCACAAATGGATGCTTGTCAAACTGTCCCCCTGAAGTAAGAAAACATTTTAATTGATTGTTTGGTTAATTTGTTTGAGTAAAATATTTTATTAATTATGCAGGGTACCGCATACATTGTTTATATTAAACAATATTTTTTTATTATCTTACTTTTATGATAACCTTTCATTCGCCTTCAGTTTACCAACCTGAACTTTTATCAGCCTGTAAATGTTTAACTTTCATTGATTATCCCTCTCTCCATTCATCTATAGAATCATAAATTTAATGTAGGTACATCAGAAGACATCGATGTAGTTCGTTTTGTATATATTTAATCAAATATGTTTTCCATATTTAAAGAAAACTGATGATCCAGCCACGCAAACCCTTGCAGATATAGAATTAGAAATAAATATTTACATAGAAAATAACCTTATTGTAAAGGAACTGATTATCCAAATCGTATGCATAGAAATGACAGCGGTCAAACTAGAAATTATACTGTCATCATTTTCGGATATTTAAATCATTTCAGAAGATAAATAATATTTTTGTCATAATACTGAAAAGAGAAATTTATATTTCCTCTCAAGAGAACCTGGATTTGTTAGTATTAAGGAAAAATAGATTTTAAATTCCGTTAATAATCTTCCCTATCTTACTTTACATTGTGACGATGATCAGCTATGTAATTACCCCTTAAATGAAATTTTAAATTGGATAAAATGGTTATTAATTCTTGTATTCCTGGTCACAAAATTCCTTTATGTGAAATATTAACAACACCTTTCATTGAATATATAATTATTACACACGCACACCACACCACACACACACACATATATATAGGTGCATCTCAAAAAATTAGAATATCGTGGTAGAGTTTAATCTTTTTTGTGTTACATTTCCGAAAGTGAAATTGTATATATCTAGACTCATTACATGCAAACTGAAATATTTCAAGCATTTTTTAAATTTTAATTTTGATAATTAAGGCCTACAGCTCTAAAAATATAAAAAAACGTATCTCAAAATATTAGAATATTTCTTTTCGAGTTTGAGTAAATCACTATTTACGCAGTATAAATACCATGAATCTCTCAGTCTGGTTCATTACACAAAACCACAATCATGGGAAGGCTGCTGACTTGACAGTTGTCCAGAAGACACTCACCGACACCCTCCACAAGGAGGGTAAGCCACAGAAGGTCATTGCTGAAAGGGCTGGCTGTTCGCAGAGTGTTGTATAAAAGCATATTCATGGAAAGTTGACTGGAAGTGAAAAATGTGGTAGGAAAAGTGCACAAGCAAGAGGGATGGTCGCAGCCTTTAGAGGATTGTCAAGCAAAGCCGATTCAAGAACTTGGGGTAGCTTCACAAGGAGTGGACTGAGGCTGGAGTCAGTGCAACAAGAGCCACCACGCACAGACGTGTTCAGAAAATGGGCTACAAGTGTCCCATTTCTAGTGACAAGCCACTCTTGAACCAGAGACAATGTCAGAAGCGTCTTACCTGGCCTAAGGAGAAAAAGAACTGGACCGTTGCTCAGTGGTCCAACGTCATCTTTTCAGATGAAGGTAAATTTTGCATTTCATTTGGAAATCAAGGTCCCACAGTCTGGAGGAAGAGTGGAGAGGCACAGTATCCAAGTTGCAAGAAGTCCAGTGTGAAGTTTCCACAGTCAGTAATGATTTGGGGTGTCATGCCATCTGCTGGTGTTGGTCCACTGTGTTTTATCAAGTCCAAAGTCAACGCAGCCGTCTACCAGGAGATTTTAGAGCACTTCATGCTTCAGTCTCGTGACAAGCTTTATGGAGATGCTGATTTCCTTTTCCAGCAGGACTTGGCACCTCCCCCACAGTGCCAAAACTACTAGTAACTGGTTTGCTGATCATGGTATTACTGTGCTTGATTGGCCAGCCAACTCGCCCGACCTGAACCCCATAGAGAATCTATGGAGAATTGTCGAGGAAGATGAGACACCAGATCCAACAATACAGACGAGCTGAAGGCCGTATCAAAGCAACCTGGGCTTCCATAACACCTCAGCCGTGCCACAGGCTGATCGCCGTGATTGGTGCAAGAGAGAGCCCCGACCAAATATTGAGTGCATAAATGAACATACTTTTCAGAAGTTCGACATTTCTACATTATAAATCCTTTTTTATTGATCTTATGAAATATTCTAATATTTTGAGATAGTGAATTTTTTTTATTTTCATGAGCTGTAAGCTGTAATCACCAGAATTCAAACAAACAAAGGCTTGAAATATTTCACTTTATGTGTAATGAATCTAGAATATATGAAAGTTTCACTGTTTGAATTAAATTAAGGAAGAAAACTTAACTCTTCCACGATATTCAAATTTTGAGGCACCTATGAGGTAAGGGAGATAAGCAGAATTTAAAATTATTTCCCTTGTGTGAAAATTTTGTGTCATAAATAACTTTTACATATTAAAAAGATTTTTAAAAAACAACATAATAATATCAATATTTTTTTAATTTAAAGCTAAATGTGTAGAAAGTATATTCCTTGATACTTTAAAATTCCTTTTCATGAAATAGTAACAACACCTTTCATAGAATATATAATTATTACACATACATATGTGTGAGTGATTGTTTGTACCTTATTTGATTTTCGCTTCTCCTTGAAAAACATCCAAGAATGTTTTTTTTTCTAAGATAATTTCAGAGACGAAGGATTTTAATAAAATGTCATTTTAATGCCTTGTTTTAGAAACATTATTTTTATTATCAAATATTTTTTTAATTATTTGTAATAGATTTTCTCCTTATTTCATATCACACGTGGACGAAGCCACAGAGAGAGTAATTGATTCAGTTTATAACGTTCATATTTCCCCATCTATTTTATGCATTTTGACATTTTGTTGTAAACTATTTACGTGTATCTTTTTGGGGAATGATAACAAAGTTTGGCCTAATGACATTTAATGATCCTACAAAAGCTTATATTTAGAAAGATGAGACATCCATAGCATAATTAACATTGTCGTGCTGCTAGATCAAGGGTATAAAGCATCATGTTAACCGGTATCTTTTGTTTTTTACTGTAAACTGATCAATTATCAATCTTACTTTTTATCGTTTAGTTTATTGATTTTTAAATGTTTCAACTACTTTTATATCCTATTAACTACTGAAGTTTACACGCAGTTCTCTATCGTTTATATTTGAACCCTAAAGCTATTGTAAATGTTACCTTCTTTAGGGAACCAACATTTCCTTTCCCTCTTCTTATACGTTGTCTCGCTAATTGATAATTATACCAAATCCACACGTAAGTCCTCCCTGTTGATCGAAATTTTGGTATTCGTGGTACCATAGTTCTTTTCTTCTGTCTTTAACTACCGTTTATATACTATTTTTAGAATTAATTTACATACATAACTACTCAATACGTTTATCCTCTCAACGAAATTAGAGAATCTATAGCATGTATTTGATGTTACTTATTTGAGGATTGCTTCCAAGAAGCAGCAGAAACGGCCAAGTGTAGAGGGGTAGATAAACATATAATAGTAAATATTGAGACGGCCGATCACCCAACGGTTAGACTGGCGGAGTGAGGTGGATTAGGGTCCACGTTTCATCCCCTGTAACTCTCTTACATGGCTTCTATTTCCTCTTTACCAGCCAACCACGTGGGTGTTCTTCAGGAACTCCGGATTCCTTCTACATTAGAAAATAAAGGAGATTTGTAGGTCGCCTTTTGTCTGGTTGAAGTTGTTTCTGCCGATCTTAATTGGGTCCCTGTGGAAGGATTTGTATCTACAGCCAGCCCTTCCTAATTTCACGCTGGGAAGGGGGCTTCCCTTTTTCGGTGGACAACCATTAAAACTACTTTCCTATTACCATAAGAAAATCCAACACAGAAGGAACAAATTATGTAGACTATCGACTGTTTCCCTTGTATTAGCCTCGTTATATTATCCACGGCAAAAACGAGATTTTAATAACTGATGATAAACTCCGCTGATCGAGTAGTTTTATAGATTCTTGGCTGCAAATCGATTATGGATCTTCAGCTGATGGTGTCAGCGCTTTCTGTTCCTGGAGAGAGAAAGTAAACGTTTGCTGAAAATTATTCCCTTTTGTTTTGTGGACGTAGATATAAATTTCAAATAGATGGAATATGATGACGGAAGCTCTAACTTTTACGTTATAGTTTAGTTTACTGAAGTCTACGAGTCAAAGACGATAGACAACATCAGGCGAAGAAAGGGAACATACATTTTCCACAGGCAAATGGCATCACGAACGTTTTGCTCTCTCACAGACATCACAGGATTTTAAATGACGGCCTAAAACTCGACTCCCGCTGTTTTGTTTCTCTGAAAATCCGAGAGAAGCGGATTACAAATCGTGAAGTTGTGGTATCAGCCGTTTATTTCTCTCACCTGCTGTTATAAGGAGGATGTAGGAAAATGTACCCTCCTTTAATTTTGGTTTCGCTTGGCTGCTGAGTTATTTTCAAATTGTGTGATTTAATTTAAGTTAAATCTTGTATTAGTTCACCATTTGGTCTGAACTGTGAATGTTCCGCTCTCACTTCGTGACGGACCAGCGGCAGTTACCTGGGCTACCGTCGGAATGTGACGTCAGGCGGTAAAAGGTAATAAATATGACGTCACATTCATCATACAGAAGAAAGATGGATTGATCTGGTCACGTGATTCTCTCTTTAATCTGGATCGACTTTTCTTTCTACTTCTATGTTCCACGTGTCTTTGTGTTGCAGCAAGATATTACTTTATTCCACACTCACATCTCCACTGTAACTTATATTTCTGTTGTGTATCTCATCTTTTTCTTTGCTGTGTGAAGACAGACACAGAAAATTTAATAAAATGGTTATTTTATTAAAAATAAATATCTGGTGTTTGTCGTTTCAGAAAAAAAAATGATTAGAACGGAAGACGAAAGTGGATACGACCCTGGATTGGATATAGGACACGAAAACTCTGGCAATAGTTTCTCCCCCGCTGTACCGTAGATGTTCCTGTATTAGTATGGAAGATGTTTCCAATATAAGGCTCCGATTTGGCCTTCAGCTGAAGGTTCTTGTCTTAATTACTTCTCTGTGTATGATGATTTGGTTATAGAATAAACCCTCTTAGTTCCCGCTGTTTGCCTCCTGTCGTTCATGAAGCAAGTAATAATGAAAATAAAGGGAAGGAAACAGTTTATATACTACAAAATCAAATCGGTTTTATCTCAGTAAAAATATGACGGGTGCTTTTTATGTATCAAATTTGAATTATTGTTTAAAATATTTATATGGTTAAGATATCATCGTGTAAAAGTAGCGCATCTCAGCTATATTTGTTACAAGATTCTATTCGTTTTACAAAATGCACCGGAAAGTTTTATCGGCCGACTATATTTATATTTGCTCTCCTAGACTAAGTAATACAGGGTTTTAAATAGAAGACAAATCGTATCTGTTTCGATATCAGTTAACACTTTCCTAACAAAAACAAAAAGTTTAGCTTTGTTTCGTAAATTTAACTCGATGTATTTTCAGTGGAAAGACTTTGTATTGGAAGTATTAATACACAATAAGTTTGTTATGCATTGATCGTTATTGATATATTCCTCTAACAGTTCAATCAACTTTTGATTTCTTTCTTAGTAGATTTTAAAAATGAATCTTTTTCACTATCACAAAATATTGTTTATTCTTACATTAATCGATAATGTTTAGTTTACTTTCCATTATATTCAGCCTCCTGGTTGTTTTCACTATCGATAACTTGTCCTCCAAAGAACTCTAATTTATATCTCGAATAAAGATTGGAGAAATCTCTCAGATTAATGTCTGGTCGTCAGAAGAGAACAAAAAAAAACAATATGCACTGGTTACTTGTAGACATATTTGTATTTTCTGAACATTTAGGTTATTAATAGGATCCAGGGAATCAGTCCATCATTGTATTCCCCTGATATGTTCTCTGTCCATCTCTTATTTCACGCAGGAATTGAACTCTCGGCTGACTTGTAGCTCATCGAGAAAACCTCAAATCGTCTCTGTTCAGTTGTAGACATAAAGCTGAACAGGAATCCGAGGACGGCCTCCCTTTTCCATCTTCCTGACTTTGCTATGGTTCAGATGTTTAAATCGATCATTCAGTGAGTACAGAAGTTTTTACTTTATCAGCAAAACCCTGCAAATATACACAATGTCCACCTGTGGATTCTCTGGTAATGCAGTGGTGTAAACCGTCGGCAGACAGCTCTACCAGGGAAGAGTGAGACTGAACACCTAGCGGTCGCTATGTGGCCAGAGTTACCTACCTTTGATTGTTAGTAACGAGCAGGTGGCTGGTATCAGCCCGAATACCGCTGAGAGGTGTTAAATAAGCGCAGGAAACCACAGGTAACTTCGTTCACCTGATCAGTGATAACAGGAAGCGGTCTTCCATTTATTCCTAAATATCTCGGTCCACAGCCGTCTCAGTCAGTTTGTCGCCTCATCTAAAATAAACGGAGATATTTACTGGCACAAATCCATCGAAATGAGGTCCGTAAACTTCATTCTCTTCCTCTCATCTCCACCTCTTCACCAGGCAGGCAGAAGAACCTTCCAGGCCAGTTATTAGTATAATTTATTACCCGCAAACCTCTGAGGTCTGTATCTGTACACTTTTGTTTTCATTGATTTCCAGAATAATCCTCTTCGGAGATCAGCGACACACAAAACTCCTGTTTTCTTGTATCACAAATAAATCTGCCATTAAGGGCAGTTCTTGTCCTTCTCCAACTTTGCGCTGACCTTCCAGGTCAAAGGTCATATTACGTCAGCGGCTGGAAGGTGTGAGGTACCACATCTCGGTAACCATATAAGTTACCAGGGCTCGGCTGTCTGCCCTTGGGCCGAGATCATGGCGAATAGTCAGGATTTACCAGCGGAACATCCATCACGTGTCCAGGAAAACCTCTCGACCATAACCGTCCGTCCGCTAAGGAAATGGGAGCAAAATTCATGGATGATATTCCCCGCAAGTGTCCAGGGGTAGTAGTTTCCCTTTAACCCAAAACATTTCTTCTTTGCAGTTGTCTCCCTTGCCAAATTAAACCGATACAATTTCCACAGTTTGGAAGACATCACAGATCGAAATAAACCGAAACTGGCTGACACAGCTATAAATCCTTCACATATTTGTATTGCACACCCGACACTATGAAGCAGTCGCCTAGTAACGGTCACTTTCCCTGTGATCGCGATATTAGAAAAGAAGGGAAAATACAATTGAATTTGCTTAACAAAGACCTTTAAGAATTGATGATATTCGTTGGTCTCTCGCCTCCCAGAAAGACCAATCTCTGATTCCATAGACATATTTCTGAACTCAATTTAAAACATTTGATTTATTGTAACTTCGCCTTTTAAGTGATCGAATTAACCTGTACATTTTTGGTCATCACAGAATAAAAAGGGCGACTTTTACTTTTCATATTTTATTAAAATCATTATCAATTAAATTAAAGATTTATTAAACTTTTATAACAGACTTATTTACGACAATATGGTTAAAATTATTATTATTATTATTTCTGGTTATTAACAAGTGAAATTACTAGTATATCTGAAATGTTTAATGTTAATTATTTTACATTAAATTTTTATTAATCAATAGAGAACATTCGAGATGAAAATGTTTGATATGAAGGAAGTATGTCTCGATGCTTCCGGTAAAATTCATAGCGAAAGAAAGTTAA
The DNA here is from genome assembly GCA_018389105.1 of Nautilus pompilius. NCBI lineage: Eukaryota > Metazoa > Mollusca > Cephalopoda > Nautilida > Nautilidae > Nautilus > Nautilus pompilius. Next base: position 29,024 of record JACATO010001114.1, read on the forward strand.
AATGTTCCCATTAGGCCAATAAAGGTCAAACATGTAGTAATAAGTCAGTCAAATATTTGGTTAAAATTTGAAACAAATTTCTTTAAATGGTTCTGTGGTTAGACTGTAGTTTGGTCTCCAGTTTGTTCGCTACTTTCTCCTTGTCTTGGTTTTCTACTTTTTGACGAATTTAGGTTCGATACCAAGCGATTTGGTGATTGTTCGATCCCTGGTGTGGTCGGTTTGTTTTAATAGATACTGATGTCGGCTCTCATTGGCCCCTAGAAAGTTCCCTTCATCTTGCTGATGTAAGGGTCAACAAACATCAGACAGGATGTGGTGGAACTAATTACAGTATATAGATTTAATTGTATTTTCACTTCTATTGAATATCGTGTTTACCTGACAGGTGACCCTAGTTAGGCACCTCTCACTGCTCTATTTTCAATGTGCTCCTATCAGCTTAATCGTTTCCCTTGTGGTACCTGGCAGCGTAGGGCCGTCAGGGTGTGGCCAAGCCCTGTTGTTAACGACTGGAGAGGCCTCCTGCCACCAAGCCGGTGCTGAGCTGGCAGCCTGACAGACTAATGAATGTATGTACCAGCCCAGCTTTGTCTCGCCAGGTGGTCGGCCTGAGTTAGAGAGAATTAAGAGAGCTTTTGGAGGGTAAGAGACAGACAGGATGGGTGGAGATTTTACATGTCATTGTCTGGATGCCAGATTATGAGAAACAATTATAACCTGACCAGTTTAGATTTTTTCTTTGTTCAGGTAAACAATTACTGATTGTGTATCATGGAGTCTTTACAGATTGTGGATCATCCCTGAAGAGTGACATTATTTTCTTTTAGGTCCATGGTTTTGTTCTGTACTTGATGCCCTCTGGGTAATGGGTCACTTTCGGTCTCTGAGGTCATGGCAGAAGATGATGGGCCCTTTTGGCGGAATATCTACAGCAGCAAACCGAGATTAACATTTGTCTTGTGTGAGTTTTTCTGATGTGTAGGATACAAACTGATCCTCCCTCTGCTGTACACTTTATTTTTTGAACCAATCAATTTTTTTGTTCACAAGGATCATGAAATCTGATCCAGGCTTCGCTGTTGCATAAGTCAGTAAGATCAGCGTTAATAGATGATATCAACTGTGAAACAGATAATTAATTTAACTCCCTTAAACTAAGAATTGTGCAGAACCCGCACTTACAGGGTCTAGCTCCTTTATCCCTTAAGTTATTTTTAGCAATATTGAAGTTATTCAAAGGTGCCCACTTCAAACCTTTTGGAATGTTTTTTTTTAATTATCTTTTCTTAACTTCAGGTCAGAATAGCTAAATATGTACCGTCTGCTCTCATGGAAGTATCCTCAGAGTAAAAACAAGGAAACGATGTAGGTGTATTGAAATAACATCCAATGTCCTCTTTCCCCAACTTCATCAGAAGTGAAACAAACAGGCAGACCTATGGTCATTGGAGGGGTCTTCATTGAGTTGACGAGAGAGAGAGAACATCGTGGCTACAGAGGAAGAGTTTGGTTACTTAAATACAGCCATTTTGTGATACAGCCTACATTCTTGCATCGCAACAAGAGGCTGGCAAACAACACCACTGATACTTCTTACCACTGTTTTCATCTGAATGATGTGATACTGACAAGAAATGATGTTTATCAACAGTATGTATACGATTAATAAGGATATTAAAAGTATCTGTTATCTTGTTTCTGGTAAACTAAACTGGTTTTAATTTGCACGACAATAACCTTTCTGGCAAGAACCAGTTGCAGATCTGTAAATTAGTTCTTAAAAAATTCATCAATTCTCTTGTAACAGAAAATATTTTTTGAAATATTGACGTACAGTGGTTTGTACAGTACATTTATTGGAAATAAAGATCAATCATTGAGCACAACAATAAATCTCAGCTGGCATCAGAGCAAAGTATGAAAAAAGCAGCACAACACAACAAACTTTTAAATGAAAAAGATAAAAGAAAAGTTTACAATTTTTTGCTGTTTAGGAAAGTAAAGGTTGGAAAATACTATCCACATTAATAACCTTTACTTTATAAACACAATCTGCTGTCAATCTTGAGATTGAATCAAACTTTGTATCTTCTTATTCAAACTTCATACTGAAATCTCCCTAATTAAAGAACTCACCACCTTGTACTTGCTCTCAGGTAGAATGTCTCAGTTTATGTTCCATCACAAAGTCAAAGAAAGTCACTTGGTCCTAAATTATGTTCAAACGTAAATTTGTTACTGCAGCTGATATTTAACTAGATTTCAAATTTCTGGTGAAAGCTTCGGAAAGAATTTTTTGCCTGAGACTTTAGTAGTGCTCTCACAAATCCTGTTTTATCTCTCTTCCCCACACCACTGATGGGTCAGCTGGTTTCTTGTTTGAAATTGGATTTTTTTCAAATGAGGATTAATTGTAAGATGGAAATTTGTGCATAAACTGGACTATATCAAAGTGAATGTTTTGTTCTCTTTCCATGGGCTTTCTTAGCAACCTTACCGATGTCAGCCCATTGTTGGCTCACTGAAGAGTTTGTTGTACAAAAAGATTAATTTAAAGTAAAATTTATCAGAGGGAACACAGACCATGCCAGCGATGTATGCCAAACGGGGGTGGTAGCAGTCTAGTAGGTTAGCTAACCACTGTACTACTGCACTACACCTAGAAAGAATATCACAGTAAGATGTCAAAAATTTACTGAGAGCTGGGGAATTTAAATCAGCTAAAAGCCAGGAAGCAGAAATATTTTCATGGAACAGAAAAAAGAAGAAATAACTCAGCAGCAAAAATGACTGTTGCAGCCAAGAAGTGAGATGATGAAAAGATGATCACTGATCTTGAATTGCAAGTCCCTCTATAGCAAAATGGACCACAAAACAATGTATAAATCCTGGTCTCAGTCCATGGGTGGATTCCAGAAAGAAAGGCACATTTAGTTATTGATCCATGCATGAAAGGGAGTAATAGAATTATCAGTTTGTGTATTGAAATAACCAACTAGGTTGATTTTTATAATAGCGATATTGGCACATTTCATCGATATCTGGGAATAAATTACCCCTGTTAAAGTCTTTTGCTTAAAAATTCTGTCCATTTTTGGAACAACGTATCACTGTGAACAGACATTTTCGGTAATGAACATAAACAAGTCTAGACTACGTTCTCAAATTACTGAGGCCCACTTGAGCTGGATACTCAAGGTTGGCACAGCCCAGTCACTTGCTCCAAACTTTGATACAATGATCCGAAATAAAAGGTGTCAGGTATCAGAAAGCAGCAGAAAAAGTAAATAAATTCAGTCGTATACTTATTATCTACAAACCTATTCTTTTAATTGTAAATAATTATCACTGTAGAAGTGATGATACTGCACCTTTTATCACTGATATCTACCAATAAATAGTTTTATGTTTTACAATGTAATGTTTGGTAGTCTTTTAATTTTACAGAAATAGGAGACAAAAGCCAAAATACATTCATCCAGATAGAATAGTTTGATTACTGACGGCCCATTACGATTTTCATGATGGGTTTTTTAACGGTTATCCGCTCTGTGAGCGGATTAATACAAAGATGATTTCCAATACTCTTTTTAATTCTATCTTTTCTCGTTGCCCTGTAATTCTAAGAAAAACCCAATTCACTTTTTGTTTACTAAAACAACTAAGGGAAGACAACTCTTTCTAATATATCTATATTTCCTATAGAGTAATTAACATGGACCTTACAATTGATGGATGGCACAAGTGATAGTAGTCAGTAAATTTGTATACATACTTTTATTGAATATTAAAAAAGAGAGAAATGAAACAAAATGTAAAGTAAAAATGTTTAATAAAGATGAAAAAACATATAACAGATATGCTGATTAATCTTCTAAACAGTATATTTAATAATAATAATAATAATAATAATAATAATAATAATAATAATAATAATAATAATAATAAATAAATAATAATAATAATTTGATGCCTTTTAAAATCTCTCTCTAATTTTCAACTGACAAATTCAAACATCACCTACAGAGATGGGAGAATCAGATTTCTGATGGCATAAAATAATCATTAATTCTCTTGTAAACTAGAAGCTAAACAAATACAGGAAAGTAAGCAGCTAGAGTCAGTCAATTTTTGGGGAGACTATGAAGTCTTATGTGTGTTATCACAGAATATTTCTTTACACTTGTCTCAGCATCTCAAATCTGCTGAGGATGAAGAGCCATAATACCACCAAAGAGTTATAGCATTCGCTTTTTAATGTTGAACTCAGGCTTCTATATGGCTCCGCTGTGCCATTGTTAATTGTTGAAACAATAAACCGTGTTCAAATATTTTAGGACAACATATTATACCTGATCTTCTGCAAGAATATCTAGGAAGATGTTCAGGTAAATTTGAGTTTGAGGAGAAATCGTACGTGATGGAATTTTTTAACTATTTTTACTGAAAACTGCATCCAAAAATCTATAAGAATCAGCTGTTAGTTTTTGGAAAATTTTTCCATTGCAGGCCTGTGTTACACATAATCTAACAGTGATGATAGGGAAATTGCTGGTAAGAAAAAAAGACTGTGCACTTCTTTAAAAACAATACTGTGACAGAGGAGAGCCAACATGGTTTTCTGTTTTACAATTCTTCTTAGTTTGTTACAAGTAGCAAGATAAGGTGAGAAAGTAAATGCTGTTTACTCAGGTTCTAGTAAGGAATTTGATACAACATCATATAAACATTCAAAAGAAAAAATGTAAAGAATTGATTAATAACTGGTTAATTACTATAATGGCAAGAAAAGTGTATAAAAGTTAAATAATAATGTGTGATCGTTGATAAAATCATATCAGAATACAGGGATATTGCCAGTGAGATACTTGAGGATTTTCTTCTTGGCCCTCTGCTTGTTCTGGTCTATATACATGATGCTGACAGAGTCATTCTCTCCTAAATTTTGCTGATGATACTAAACATATGGCAAAGCAACTGATACTGTATGGTTCACTTACAAATCTTTAACAAACTGTAAATTGATCTCATAAATCACAAAGACAATTTAATGTCACTATGAGTAATTGCAAGTGAATTTATTTTTTATAACAATAGCACAGGTTATATCTATAAATTAGAAAAAAACACCATGTGTAGAAGAAATAGATCTCAGTGACAGAGTCTTTGAAATGCCAAAAACAGTGACATAACATTGAAGACAAGCAACATTTTAGGCAAGATCAACTGGATAATATATCAGCTGTTTAAACCTGAACTTGTACCTATTAATAAGTTATTAGAGAGAGTTAGTCATGGAGCCAATGCAATATTAAAATTATAGATAGATTAGAGAATATTTACTTGTACTAAGCTATCAAAATTATCTATTTTGGTAAACCGTCATTTTAAGGGAGAGTTGAGAGAAGTCTGCTAAATTTTGGCAAGTGGAGAGAGAAGTTTAATATCTCCAATCTGTTCACCTTAGATCATATGCACTTAACCTACACACGATCAACCCCTTAAATATTTCAACCAAAAGTTTCAATTAGTCATCAGAAAGTGTTCAGCCAAAGAATTATAAATACATGCAATGCGTCAGCTGGACAACTTGTTGAGTCTGATTAAATCAAAACATCTTGTACCAGCTCATTTTGTTGTTTTTTTAACATACTGGGTTTAGATAAGTAGTGCACATCCAGCATCTTTCAGTTACTTCAGAGTAACCGACAGACGGCTGATCAGCTGATTAAAGAAAAGGAAAAAAGTTAGAAACAAAATAAAAACCTCTTTAACAAAATCTTAAAACAAAACTAAGGCTGGATAGGAGTTAATCACAGACAATTTTAGTCAAATAAGAAGGACAACCTACGTGTAGTCTGGGGAATAAATGCAATGGAGACATAAATGTGGCCATGATTTGGGATTTGTGCACAGGCAGGACTCACTTCAAAATCTTCTGGTGCCGGTGTTTGTTCCTGCCACCAGAGACAGGCTGTTTTAAGGTAAACACATCATCACACAGAATTTAAAAGAGAAAGTGAAATTTCTTTTCTTACCATAAATCAAATAAAATAAATAATATCAGTGAGATTTACTGGTCAAAAACATAAAATGTTTCCATAATGATTTCACAAAATTGGAGCGAGTTCTCTCCCCTGACTGTGCGAGGCTGAGATGTGAGTCCTTCAGTCCGCTCGACAGGCAGTAATTTTCGAATACCTGGCTTATAAACCAGGCTTTAGACAGCCTACAGGGCAGATAACTAACTATGCATGTTTAGATGCGCCTCAGGTAAACTAAAATCGACTTAGGACAGAATCCCCAGTCAGTAAAAATTCAATTTCAATAAAAACGACAGAGACGGCGCCACCGGAAGAATAACGTAAACAAATGCGGCGATTAGCGGCCATTCATCCAATGTAACTGTGGCGGGCCGATGTCAAAGGCCAACAGCGGAATACCACGGAACTTACTTTGATTGTCAATTGAAATTGATTTTCTCCTTCTACCCCTCAGGACATAGAGAGAGAGAAAACTCTGCTCGTGAATCTAGGTCTGGGTAAATCTCACCTTCCCACCCAATGGGAGGAATTGGATGACCAGCTACTCTCAGTTGGTATTACACATAGATGAGCCTCAATAATAAACAGCTGAGACGGCTGAACATGGAACCGATCCAGTTACACAGCAGACAAATACAATTTTACACTATAGTTAGTAACTTTTTAATTTGAATAAATTTTGATAGGTGCAACAACAAGAAGAAAGACTGCACTCTTCTACTTGCATATTTATAATTTCTAGTTGTTTCTGATGATCAGGTCCCTCCTCACTTGGACTGGAGGCAAATATGTAGTCAGGCTATAGCAGCAGTCCTTTTGCTTTACATTACAAATATCAACACTACTGATCTGAAAACAACTTTACAACACTGTGCCATCATTCCTAAACAGTGTACCAAAGATGGAGTAGCAGGAACTTCCATAGCAGGACAAATGCTCTACATTGTCTGTGTGGCCTGTGCTTTTACTGCCCACCCTGCAACAGTGAAGTACAGAGATCTCGGTGATGCTATGTCTATTATACTGTAAACTATTAACTTAGGTCTCCATGGCTCACAGCATTAATCATAGAGAAATTTCTAGTTAGTAGACATCTCCATATGCCATGTTTGTTTGATGAGAACTAATTCTTTGTAAAATCAGAATGTTTTGCTCATCAGGCAGTTGTATGGATGATAGAAATCAGGTTATGCTTACTCTTGTTGCTGGAGTTCTGCCCAACAGGCAATTATTGAACTTCCTTTCATCTATGCCATAGGCACCACCACCGTTCAGCTGAAAGACATCACAAACATCATTCCATATCATGTAGATTTTAGTGTAGCATGATTCATGATGCAGTAGCAACAGTGTTTATGTCAAGGAATCTTCCAAAATGTCATCATATGATAACAGATCCATACATAACACTCGCTGACACTGAAGTCAGAGACTACAGAAATGCAAACACTTGCTTCATGGATAATCAATCATATCGGCCTGGTTATTTGCTGCCACATTGACAACCTCTTGCAGATCTGCTGTTCCCCAAATATGGAGCTGACACTTTCAGTCTCAACAAGTGGGATGGAAGATTCAGCCAAAAGATGGTAAAAACATTTTTGGGGGTGGTCTTTTTGTTTGTGATGACTGATGTCGATTTCAAGTTCCTGTGAGAAGAGAGACTAGTAAAGCCCAGTCAGCCAGACTGAGACCATATACAAGATGATCATCATTCAGTTTTTTATATGCAATTATAACTCACTTTATTTCCTCCCTGGAATTTCTGGATTAATATTTTACCAAAAAATTGCAGCTAAACCTATTTATTGTATGGGAATTACTACTTTAAAATTGATTAATTATCATCAAACGATGACTTAAATATAAATAATACACATATTTAAAATTTTTCCTTTTTTTTAGATGAATTTTGAGTATTTGGAAAGTTAATAAACAATGTGTTATTGTAGATTCCCTGATAAGATAAAGTTACTGAGAATTAGTAAATTTTATCTTTTGGTTTAATTAGTTTTCTGTGTGTGTTTTTCAGTAACGATTTATCTGTCTGTTTCTTCATTAACAATTTTATTCTAAGCTGCTTACACTGGATCATTGGTAACATATAAACAACTGTTAATGTTCTCTTCAGAGGGTTATTTAAGAATTAATATTGGAGGGATCATTTCCCCTACAGATCTCTATAACCTTTGATAATAAGTTTATTTTCAGAAAATAATCTACTCAAGAATTTATTTTTGTCAAACTACAGAAACAAATATTTTTAAACCAGTTAATGTGTAATAAATAACAGGTGGTCAACAATGTAGATTATAGGTTTTGTACTTGGGCACTAAAACACTTTTTGGCATCTTTGAATATTTAAAAAATGGGAAGACAGACCCCTTTCTGGTTGTAGCTTTTCAATCTTTTTCTTTCGAAAAGAGGAAAACTATTGTTGTATAATTAGCAACTTTGGCTTACAATGATTGAACAAAAGGAAGCAACATTCCACAACCATAATCTTACCTCTACAAAGTGCCCCATTGTTTCAGAAGAGCACTCTACACTGACTGTATGGTGACCTCCAGCTGACTGTTCCTAGGGCTGGGAGTATTGTAAATACACCAGCATCAAGGTGGCCCACTGTAGAGGATGCTTCTGGCTGGAGAGAGATCAGGAGAAAAAATCAGGTAATAAAATACTAATTTTCTTTTCCAGATGAGACTATCTCTGTTACAGTACAACCAAGGAAACAAATCTACTTATATTACATGCAGTATTCTCATGATTCTCAACATAAATGAAGTAAAAGTTCCAGTGTACCTTGTATTTTTTCTTTCTCTTAAAATAACACAGGCCTGGAGTTTTAGTTCTTTAGTCTTCTCATTTTACATACAAACTATTGATAATGAAATCACTAATAAAAGTCTACAATTTTCAGATGCTACTAAATTTATGGTATGATATTAAGAACTTAGGATGCAAGATAAATCATTCAATAAATTCTGAGACCACTGTTTCAAAATGCCAGTATATGAATCTTAAACACTGAAAACCATTTGTAAGAGCTGGGCACTAGCAAAGTAGCGAAGATAAGGAAGGAAAATGATTTAGGTGCCAGAATTCATGATGGATGTACTAACATGTAGCATAAATATTAAAAGTATGGACATTCTAAGTCCTCTTTATAAACTATTGATTATAATTCGTTCAGAGTAAGTGACCCAGGCATGGAATCTTCACCTGAGAAAGAATATAGAAATTAGAAGATCGCCAGGATGATCAGTGGTGATGGCTGTGTTAATTACGAGAAAAAGGCTTCAGTTACCTAGTACAATCTCAACCATTTTCCCAGTGATATGACTGCAGTATTGGTAAAGAGAATACAGATTTAGACCATATTAAATAAAACAATCTTGACTGGAAATTTATACACGTTTTCTTTTTGTGGTAATCATGATGAATCTTCCAGGAATGGTTTGCCAAGTTAAAGCAAAGTGTCATACTTTTTAAAAGGACAACGGTAATTATATAAAAAAGGAGGGAGAGAGGAGATGAGAGAGAGAGATCAGTACACATCAGTACAGAGAGAGAGAGATCAGAGAGATCGAGAGAGAGAGGATGAGAGGCCGTACAGATCGAGAGAGAGAAGAGAGAGAGAGAGAGAGAGATGCTTTCTTGGAAAGGTTTATCTCACTGTAAACAAATACATGAAGAAGAGCCCATTTCATTTTAGACCGGTTTAAACACCATTAAAAAAAAAAACACTTTAACAGTTAAATTTATTTAATTCACTTACAATTCTACTGTTTAAATAATATATTATCAGCACCGGTTGGTGCTGATATTTGAGCTATTTTGTAATTATGACCTTTAGTATTTCCAAATGCAGCTAGGGGAGAGTGTTTGTAATTTTCACGTGCTCAGACCCCTCAATTATCTTGAAAATCACTGTCAGGGCTCTTGAACCTCTAATAGCCAAATTGGACCAATCAGCCGTTTGTCGTATTATATACTTAAATGTGAAAATCTAGCGAATCTGTTGGACGTTTTCTAACATTTCGAAGTTCAATGTTAAATATGGATTCCCTCATATTCAAGGTATGAACTCTTAGAACAGTTAAAGTTACACCAAGGTAAATGCTTTCAGATTTCTTTTTCTTTCTTTTCAAGGAAACAAGAAAAATCTAAACTAAAGAATAAGAAGAAACAAACGAACAACTGGCTGCTTTAAGATGAAAATCTGTACCCTGATTGATGGCTTCCGTATCCCGGCTAGTTCACAGGAACCGGCTCAAATAACCAAGTTTGAATAACAGCATCAGAGTACTGCATAAATCTGTAGTTATTCTATATACCTAAATGCATATCTTAAATTTAAAGAGGCCATCCTCGAAAATAGATATACCACAATGGCAAAGAACTCAATAATTTGCTGATAATGGCTTTAGCGTCGACAAAAATGTTCGTAATTTTTAAAGATGTATTTCCTTTATTTGTTCACTTTTTTGGTATCTAATATACGTGTATCCAGTGTATTTTTGACTGCTTGTTTGTATATATATATATATAAGTGTGATATATGTGCAGTGCCAGTTAACGTGCTTGTATATGGTGTTTGTTTGGGCTTGTTCGTATATATGTATACGGTATATACCTAGTGCATGTGTGTATAGGTGTATGTATATACCATATGTCTTGTGTTAGTTTGAGTATATGTGTGTATATATATATATATACACACGATAAAATCAAAACTACCACAGCGGTGGTAACGCAAGATCCCTAGCTAAACGAGAGAAATATTCTCTCTCGAACGTAGCAGCTACTCAACCAAGAATCCAAAGGTTAAAAAAAGCGTAGCTAGGCTTACGAGAACACGATATATAGTTTAGGAAATGGCGAGTATGCAAATGTTGTGGCCTAGTTTAGGAAAGAAGGAAAGAGTTAATGTTGGGGCTGTTGTTCCGAACACATTAGGAAGACTATTCAATGCATTTAAGAGATGTTTCTTCTTATTTGTCTGGAAGCATGTACTTTGTCTTAGTTAACTATACGGCGCCAACTGGGTAGAAGTTTCGAGTAGATGACGCCAGATGTCTTTTTATCAGACATGTCAAACCAGTACCGGACCATCAGATATCTTCTACCGCGCCATTATTTAAAGATTCCTTCTCTCTTCTTAAGTCGCAAGATTTGAATACTCGCTATTTACGGCAGACTGCAAACACGACACATCACAATCAACGTTTAAAATGGTCTCCAATTGGCATCCACGAAGCGAGCTGTTAATTCTTTGTCGACGGACGATGGCAGCTGGTTCTGTTGTGCACACCTTGACCTTCAACACAACACGTAGGAACAAACATGGTGGTGTGAGATCGGGAAAGTGTGGAGGGTATTCAACTGGTCTCATCCACCCTCAAATAAAACGTTTATCTATAAATTCCTGTATATTTTTACTACACACTGAAAACACGTGACGTCAGAGGTATGATAATACATTGCATGGTACTATAATCTGTAAGCTTCCAAATGAAATATGTCTTAATGTTGAAAGACAATGGTAGCGTACAAAAGTATAAATACATTCTTATTGGACATCCCATATAATATATGTGTAGTCATATTCTGTATATATATGAACACATACACTGGGTTCATAAAGCTAACCAACGAGCAGAAAAGCAGAAATATTTCCAAGATCGCTAAATTTGTAGTCACCACTCACTTTTGTCAAAGAAATATATAAATGAGTTTTGATGCAAACATGTTAAATAGCTTTGGTATAAAGACATGAAACCAGCTGGCTTGTGTTCGCATCAATTTTTGGCCCTGTTAGGATATATGTTTTGAAGAGCAACATTACAAATAGGTAGCCAAACTCTTTTAGCAGATTCTCTAAGGTGGAGAGCGGGTGGACGACCAAAGGTCAGGTGCGGAATGGCTGAATGTGAACATAAGTGTGGTTATTTTCGGCTACGAAGACAATTCCAAGTGCATGGAGATATTGTCTGAAGTTTGATTCAACGTTGATCATGGCTCCAAGCCACAACAGGTGATTCCTGTGCCATTTGTGGCTCGGCGAAACAGAACGTTAAAACCGAATCTAACTCGCTTTTGATCTCCATGCGACCACAGGAAGGATGGTATCGGGGGTCTGCGCGTCCAGGAGTAGTTGGACTGGTGCCGCGAACATGTCGTTCGGAAACCAGATGACTAGAGCCACGGACAGTCTCTTTATTGGTGAGTCACCATGGTAACTCGGCACAAACCCATCGGAGGGAACATGGAACACAGCCAATCAACAAACCTCATGGAAAGGAAGGAAGCACTACTGTTGGGACGACGAGTGTAGTAGCCTCTCTCCGCTAATCCCATCCAAGAGCACTCCAAAACCCTGCACACTTCCCTGATAAGACAGAATTACAAGCAGCGAGAGATCCCGTTACACAAGGAGAAGACTGTTTTGAACATTTGGCGAATAAAATTTTAACCATTTTGTTGCTTAACTTTTGGAAACCGGTGTATGATATTTGTCTACCTTTATGTGTGTGTGTGTAGTGCCAGGGGACGGAATTCAGACCGGCTGAGCTCTATCTACACATCTCAGCTCACCAAAAACTCCACCAGTGTCATAAGTAGGGGCGGGGATAGCACCTGACGTTACGACTTTTCCAAATAGGTGGAGGGAAATATCACGGCAATCAAATCAGCGATATAACAGAAGTTTTCAGGGGCCGGTGATCTTATCACGCACGTGAAATTCTCATCTCATTCTGGCCCTGGAAACAGATAACGTCAAGAACCGGCTTTGCCTGCCCCAACGGGTCGGACCCCCCTTTTTTTTTCCACTGCTTCTTCCTGGGCCAAACAACATCGGCGTCTCTTCCTTTGATGCTGCGTATTTGTCCAGCAGGCGAGAAGGGGATTGCGTCATGCTGGAGGGCCCACCCAAATCGCGTGCATCAGGGATGGAATCGGTCCGGGTGTTGTTGTTTACCCGCTCCGAGCGAAAGAACAGCGCCCCCTTTGTTAGTGGGCCAATCAAAGGTCAGACCCGCTATCAGTAACAACAATATTTTAACTGTCGTCCCAGCCCTGCGTTTGATCCGCTACATGGTAGCGCCATTAGTGCTTCTCGGAGCCTTGGAGATCTAACGGGACAGTTTGGACTTTAGAAAGGACGCACCAGAACCGGTCAATATTTACCACCGTGGGCTAAAACCAGCCACGTCAGAGTTCCTTCAGACATCCTGTTGAGCTAAAACAATTTTAACTACACACCTAGTATACATTATCTAACTATCCGCCATTTTGAACTTCCTGTTGTTGGAAATTGCTTCCTTATTATTATTTTTTTCTTAAGGAATCCCGGTTAAAATCGGTTGTAGATGCACTGAAGGAGAGGGGGGCTTAATTTACTTCATATTTGTAATTCTTTACTTATAGCATCGAGGGAAGCTCAATAAATTTAAACATGTATGGGTAACACCGTAGCTTTCCTATAAAAAGACTATACGCTACTATGTGTGCGTCAGGGTTGTGCAATATGACGGCCGTCATATATGTGCATAAACGAAGTAATAAACAAAATTTTAAAACATCAAAATAAAACTATAACTTGGATGTTAAACATTCTACTTGCAGTTCGATACTATCTATCGAACCACAGCCATAAGTATTAATTTTTATAGGTAGGCACGTTAGTGCCCTTAGTTTTGACGACCTTTGGATCCCTGGCAGACACTCGTATTATCCAGCAGGGGAGGGATGGGTGGGGCGGAGAATGCCAGTGCAAGCAGTAAAGCTACCACTTCGGGGACAAAAATGGCGAGGGCCCCTGTTGACATTGGCTCCAGTGCCATCACTCTAGACCCGCAGGTGGGCCCCACTCGACAGCTAATCACAAACCCAAACAGGCCCTTGATTCCGGCACTCGAGCCTGGAAACCACCATTCCGGTGGGCGGGGTCGGCTCTCGCGCGAATAGCGCAGGGGGGAGGGAAGCCAGCCCGGCTGGGACAATACGACTATAACCGCTTTTTAATGGGATAAACAGTATTTAAGGCGCAACCGAGATCCATAACTCCGCAAGAGGCGCACATCTCCAGCTGATGTCGTCATCCACGCCCCCGCGCACCCAGATAAGTGGTTCGGCAGAGGCGCGTGGCGCGGCCGGCCAGGTCAGTTCTGTGTGGTCCCTTCTGATTGGTTTACCGGACCAGAGGAGAGAGAAGGAAAAAAAGTGGGTTGGGGGGGGGGGAGCGCTACCACCACCGCGAGCTGCCGCCCTTTCTCTTCTGTATTATTCCTACCGTAATATCTGCTTTTATTTCAGATAATTCCACTGTAGCTTCCTCCAAATATTAGTTTTACCAATTCCAAGAGATTTTTTTTCATTTTTACGACTTTGAGGTAGAATAAAATGTCTCTGCCGTAAACCGGCGAGTAACTGTCGTGTCCCCCCCCCGCTTTCTGGCAGCTAGAAGTCTTAAAGGCAAGAACCTTCGTTCCTACAGCGTGTTTCCGAATAACGCAATAGGTGTCGGTTATTCATTCACGAGGATAACCATTGATTAAGGATACATCGCGTCACGTGCCTACACAATTAAAAAATAAAGGGGGTTGGTATAGTACGAAACAGAGGGGGGTGGTGAAGAAATAGAAATACGAATCAATAAAATGACATTTTAATTGTGGGATTTTATAAATATATTTTAAAAAATTTTAAATGTTGAATTTTCTTTAAAAACAAAAGTTTTCTTATTAGATGTTCTTCGGTGGTACAGTTCAAGACTGTATGTGTGTGATATCTCGGATGTTTAGACCAACCACTTACGAGATTATTTCTTAGTTGCAGCCCCCTGAATGATAGAAATTAAAATTTAAATAGTTTGCATATTTTAAATTTGATTAGGGGGGGGGGAAAGAGGGAAATGTGGCTCCAAAATATTAGAAACTGACACAAAAACTAATGTAGCAACACCACACGTCTTGTAATACTTCAAAACTTAAAAAAATATATTATTATTATTATTATTATTATTATTATTATTATTATTATTATTATTATTATTATTATTGTTATTTCAGACTAAGTAATAGCGAGTGCGGGGATTGGTTGTTGCTGTCTGAAGATATCCGGCCGACGAGACACAAATGGGTTTTATCCGCGGCGTATAAACAAACTTCTCCCGTCGGTTCGAGTGAGAATTTGGAAACGTGGGAGTTTCAGGTAGCGGGGAGAATTGGTGGTCTCTGATAAATTCTTTGATGCGGTGGACTGGAATCTGAAGCCGTATTTTTATTTAACGTTTAAATCAGATAGTCGTCACAAGACCCGCTTTCTGCGAGGATGGGTGGCCCGCCGGGTTAACCATTAACCCCCCCCCCCTCGGCCCAGCACCGGCATCATCACCTTCTTACCTTATCGCCGACGGCTCTTAGGTAGGCGGACAAAACTGAAACACTAAACGATTATTGAAAAAAGAAAAACAACTTAAATATATATATATATATTTTAAATTCTTGTTTTATTCCTAAATGTTTATATATTTTAAATAAAAGATCAAGAATTAAATCGATCTTTTGCAACACCGGTGAGAAATCGACACTCGTGGGTGTGGCCTTACTTATGTACTTTTAGGGTTTTCATTTAAGTTGTTGCTGATGTTGTACTTATTTTCGGTTATGAGTCCTTTTATGTGTGAAAAAGGACCTGATAACATACAATTTTATTTTATCACAGAATTTTCGAACATTCCAAGGAAGAATCTCTCTACACAGAAGATTCATACCCTCTCTGAGCTAACTCAGTTTTTTTTTTCCTTTAAAATCTTTTCTTTCAACATCATCCAGACGTTCTCGGCTATCGGTAGCACGCTATTCAGTTCCTTGATTACCATACCCGGCAATCCCCTAGCTTAATCGTTATTAGTCACGTGCCGTTGGGTTAATCTTATGGCCCCCATCTGTGCGAAGTTGTTTTCTGCTCGTTCTTTTGATATCATCAATTTTTCTTCTCCTCGCTCCCCACCGGCGCACCTTTGTTCCTGGTGTTCTCACGCAAAGCTATTCGGACATCAATTAGAAAATGACGACGCCAGGTAACAGACTTCGAAAAAAACAAGCATCAAGTACAAAGATCGCATAGTCTGTCAAGGGAAAACCCTTTCATCAGCCACGCCGAAGCACGCGCTTACAAGTATTTTCGATATAATATCGATATACTGTGTCATAAGGTTCCTATTTGTATTTATTCAACCGTTCCAAAGTGATTTGCTTTCTATATATCAATTTTTAAAAAAAAAAATCTGGTTTTAATTAAATGACTATGCCAATATAAAACACACACACACAGAGTAATCAATTGTCGGTACAAATTTGTATTTATTAAAATTTTAAAAAAAAATTCTTTTCGGCTCATTTAGTATTATTCAAAGAACAAATAATTTTAACATGCTTCCAACAAAAATCCCAGCCTCGCTTTGGGTTTTACGCTCCTCGAAAACGAACCGGAAGTGAAGCGATAGGTATTCGGACACCAAGATCTGTTCGTACTCATTGTTGTGTTTGTAAGTCCTTAACTTTATTCTGGCTACGGCGCCGGTGCCGTTTCCCCCTCTTTGAAAAGCCCAGGACTTACTAGTAGGAATCACACACACACGGATCTGATGGCGCTTTGTAATCGGGATGTTGATGCTTATGAAGTAATTTAACCACCGAGGGTAAATTAATTAACATGAAGAAACTGTAATAATACACAATTATCTAGAAATTAATTAGTAATAACCTGAAAAAAAAAAAACGAATTTTGTCGTCGTTGTTTTTGTTATAGTCGTTCTGTTGTACAGGGAAGTTTTATGTACCGATTATTCATTTCTGCCGCATCAACGATTACTACAAGATACGAAAATAAATCGATAGATAAAATCAGTCTGCAGCGCTGATTCATTATTTGTGACCAGAAATATGAGGAACATAATTTATTGGTCAATAATTTTGTACCGCAGCTTCACATTTCTTCTCCTGGCTGCTTTTGTTTCAGTGTTTGAAAAGTGGGAGGGGGTTAGCCTAACTTTCAAACTGTCAGTAATACCCACAATCGGCTAATATGGACAGAGCTTATAAGTATGGCATTCTATTTCTCTTTATATGAACGGCGATTGAAAAGATGTGGAAACGCATGTAATCACAATAAAAACAGGGGACATAATGCATTTTGTTTTATACTTTTCTTAATATATTAAAATAATGGTTAAAATTCTTTTTAACAATGTGTGAAAAATATAGGGCAAAAGTTCAATGTTACAATGAATGGGATAATTTTCCTCCCATGCTTAGCATTTTTCATTGAAGGAATATATCGGAAACGCCGCTCTAAGGGAGATAACCTCAGGTGGTAACGGCGGCTAGGACGGTTCTTTATTTCAACCTTTCCAAAATCAGGCCGATAACCACATTTTATAAGCCAATCCGAATGTTTTATTGAATCATTTCAGTAATAACTACAAAATGCACCCCCTAACCTTCTCTAAATACCGTGTAGGGGAAACTCGGGGAGATTTCGCACGATCATCCGGCATTTCTCAAATATTCACGTGAAATAACATGGCAGTTGTTGTTGTAATCGGTTAGTACACAGCAAGTAAAACAAAACACATCCCGCGACAGAACAGTCGGTTATGAAAATTCAGCGCGGCCCTTTCTCTGTGAGGGAACTGTAAGAGACGGACCGGTTCGCAGCGGTCGGGCGGCTTGAGGCGTCGGCGCCATTTTTATTGTGCACGGGAAAAGATGGCAGGAAGGGAAGGAGATGGAAAAGTCTGGAACCCCTGACTGACTTCGGCAGAAATGGAAAACCGTAGAACGCTTCAAGTTTGTTCACGTGCTTTTCGAACTCATCCGAATCACTGGAGGCCGTCAGCAACTTTTTTTCTTCCTTGGACTCGTTTAAGTCTGGCAGCCATGTTGTTAACCCTCTTTCTTTCAGGGTGCCTGGTTGTGGAAATAATAATAATAATAAAGCAAGAGTGGAGTACTTAAGCATTAATATACAAGACAAGTAGACAAAGTCTGGCAGCCATGTTGTTAACCCTCTTTCTTTCAGGGTGCCTGGTTGTGGAAATAATAATAATAATAAAGTAAGAGTGGAGTACTTAAGCATTAATATACAAGACAAGTAGACAAAGTCTGGCAGCCATGTTGTTAACCCTCTTTCTTTCAGGGTGCCTGGTTGTGGAAATAATAATAATATAATAATAATAATAATATAATAATAATAATAATAATAATAAAGTAAGAGTGGAGTACTTAAGCATTAATATACAAGACAAGTAGACAAAGTCTGGCAGCCATGTTGTTAACCCTCTTTCTTTCAGGGTGCCTGGTTGTGGAAATAATAATAATAATAATAATAAAGTAAGAGTGGAGTACTTAAGCATTAATATACAAGACAAGTAGACAAGTAAATAATGATGGATACAGGAAAGAAATAGTTGGAAAAAAGTAAATTATCTTGTGAAGGAATAAAAAATAAAGTTAGGGTTAATAAATTTCCAGTATTTTCAGTGAAACTCACAGGTGAATCCGTGGCCTGCGAAAATATTTTGGCACGCATTATTATTATTATTATTATTATTATTATTATTATTATTATTATTATTATTATTATTATTATTTCACTAAAGCTGATAACTAATTAAATATAAAATGTACTGCTTGATTAAAATATTCAAAAAAGTTTTTTTAGTCGATGCACTTGGGAAATTCCGTAAATTTCTGTGAAGAACGTTATTCTAACAAACGTTACCTCCCTTGTAACGCAGTGGATGACATGTGACTCATTTTTACAGAGCGCTGACAAAGAACACGAAATCATTTTATGCATTTTAGTTTTATTTGCATATAACTTTATCAAAGCAAACGCGGTTCGCACCAGACTTACCTGGTACCGTATTATCCATGAAACAGGCCATTACTCCGCCCACAAATGTCGGATTGCTCAGCATAACTCGCAGAGTGCTGGAAAGCTCACTTATACCTTGGCGAAAAGAAGAAGAACTATGTTTATATCTGCCGCGCCTACTTAGTCTAGGAAGATGGTGGTGACAACTTTACTATCAAAACTGTCGACAAGGAAAGGCACTGTCTTCATTTCTATTTCGGATCCAAGTAGCAATATAAACCGAACTTCGCTGCTAACGACTGCAACTACAAACATGGGACAAAGTCATCTCCTCCTCATTTAAATTTTAAAGGCAGAACAATGTGGACAGTTTCGACGTAATTTGATTCGCTGGTGAATGGGGTCGGTTTGGATAGTCATAAACTTTGTAATGAATGAAGTCACTCCAACAAATGTCGTGTTGGTAGCTCCAAAGTATGAAATATGGAATGTAGAAAATGCTGACAGCTGCCAACATCGGTTATCAACACAATAACTATGAGTAATTAACCAGCGTGGAGAATCGCTTACATCCTAACCGATGATGAAGAATATACTGATTACGAACAAATTAACCGTACAATTCGAAAGTAGTGTTTTTTCCCTTACCCGTTTCTATGGAGTCTGGATTATTTTCTATAAAGTAAGGTATCATCAAGCCGAAGAGGAGAGAGATCCCGATGATGGCGGTGTTGCGGGTGGAGTTCAAGTCTATATACCGGAGATTGGAGAGCACCACTCCGATAAATATGCCGAACGATATAATTTGTATTCCGCCTAAAACCGGATATGGAATTGATATGAAGAAGGCTCCAATTTTACCGATGATGCCGAAGACGATGTAGACAATACCGACAACTTGGAAAACACGTCGACTGGCGACCTGGAAGACGATGAAGAAGATTCTTGGAGGAGTCACAGATGAGAATTTTAATCATATTTATACAGGTAAAAACAGGTACGTAACAGGGTAGCCAGTCTTTTTTTTAAAAATTACATAATATAAGGGGAAGTCGGGTACTACAGTACCACTGTATCCCTTTTTTAATCCTTTATTCTTTTATGGAATCTTTCTTTTTTTTTTAAAAAAAAATCAAGTATTTCATTAACATATTTACATACCCTGGTTATGCCAATGTTTCCAATGTTGCCGCCGTATGTCGTCGTAGAATGCCCGGCTCCCAAAAGTCCGCTTAACGAGGAGCAGAACCCTTCCACAAAAATTCCCCTGTTTATCGCGTGAATGGGTGGAAGCGGGGCCTCGCAGGTGTTTGCGCAGGCGTAGTAGTCACCGATTGAATCAATGATTGATATGAAGGTGGATATCAGGAACCCCGTGAATATCCCGCTGTGGAAAGATATGGGGCCAAACTGCGCTGTGGGAAACAAAAGATATTATGCACAAAAGTTAGTAAAAGGGTTTTAGGGAATCCTTGGTTGTTGTTTGTTTCTTTTTTTTTCAAAAAAAAAATTTTTTTTTAAAGTTATTAATACCCACGGAGAAAACGAGGGAGAGAAGGTGAGATTATTGAGTGCTTAAGGGACCTTACATACAGGGGGAGATTACCGGGGAAGTACCAGTAGTTTCTAACTAACCGTGCAGTTGAGCTGCAATTGACGTCATATTGGGTCAAAAACATTTGACGACGATTTTAATTTCACCTCTGTTTAATTAGGAATTATCAGTCCCCTCCACACATTTGTAGCAGCAGTTAACTGCAGAAAACTCGATAAATTGTACATGAAATGATGTGCATTAACTACGTTGATAGTCCTTCCTTTGACATTCTAAGTTGATAATAGTTTCGACATTAAAATCTCTCGAGTGGTGGTGTCAGACTTTGGCTCTGTAAAGCTGATGTACCACTCAGACCTGTTTCCAGTCGTCACGATTCTCCTGTATCATCAGCTTGCGAAATGTTTTGTTTCCATCATTTCTCCACTTGTCGGTCAAAATGAAGCTATGTTAATATACGTAAAGTAAACGCAGATTTGAGTTAGTGCGCTTCGCTAACAGACTCTCTGAGAGATTCTAATACTGCAAGGACATAGGTGTTCACAACTAACGGAATTAATATCACGGATTCATTTGAACGTCTATGGATTGTTTGAAGATGTCACACTTTTTGGTCTCCAGAGAAAGGAATTTGTGTTTATTGCTAGACGTTTTTTATCAGCAGTTTCTGGAATAACGTTTGATTTCGTGAAGTTGGTTTGTTGTTGTTTTTAGTAGGAAAACCTGACTTAATTTTAATCGAAGATTTTTAATAAACTTCATTAAAAATAAGGGTTTCCTCGTCAAAGTGGTTCACTTTTGTAGCGCAACCTCTCCGAATCACGCACTCGAAAGCTGGCCGAGATGAAGCAGACAAAACGATCCACTTAAGTAGAACGGTTGCCACGGAAATCAAAATATTTATCCGTGTATCTTTTTCCATGCACTGACAGCTTTAAAAGAGAAGCTCGAGTTCGTTTAAGTAACTTGCACACCCAGATTTCCGTAAGTAGAAACGATTTTTCCAAACGATGTGTGTGGATACGAGAGACGAAGGCGAACTAGATCTGTGATGAGAGACTTGTTCTCGGGAGACAAGGTGTTAGGAAAAAATTGCTTGTTATTAACAAAAGACCGAGTTTCTTAGACTTGATAATATTTGGGTTTTTTTTTTCTTTTTAAAAACAAACAAACAAAAATTCTACATTCAAGTTATGACAAGTTTTACACGGTTGGAAGTCTTCCGCATTATGGGTCAAGTCATAATTAACCTAATTCTTTACTTTGATGTTTTTCGTCCTTCTGTTTTTGTCTTATTCATTTGACCAAGTGGAATACAAAGTCAATAGAAGTCCAACTTTCTCTCCGTGTAGAAGATTGTGACAAAAACACGCTATTTGTGTATATTTCCGAGTTATGGAAAGGAAAATAAATATAATAATTCGGTCTTATTATCGCTGTTACTGATTTTTTTCCTGTTTCCTTTGTTATATATATATATATACATACAGGGTGTCCCAATAAAAAGACGTATACACTTTTTGTACGCTACCGTAAAAAGTATTCGGTTTCTAACTGTTATGACGTTTCATTCAGAAACTTACAGATGACGGAACCCGGAAGTCACGTGTTTTCAGTGTGAGGTCACCTTTTAACCAGTGGGAGCAGGTAATGAAATAGTACTGGAGATTTGAGAACTTTGCCGAGGTGCAACTTTCCTGGACACGCAGGTATGAACCACTCCACCAGCAACTAACTTTGCAATCGTATGACTGGGAGACAAATTTGAGGAAGACGGTGTCGTGCAAGACAGGCAGGTAAATCCGCCACGCTCTCCAGACGGCACACCACTACATATGCTCCCGTGGTGTTTTGAAGGTCGATCAGTGCCCCACAGAACCAAAAAAAAAAACAACAACAAACAAAATATGCATATAAATAATATTCCTTATTTTCTTAAAATAGAATTAACGTATTAATTTTAACTAGCGACTGAGATTAATCGGCCCTTTGTTTCAGACACGCTGGAATTTTTCGTTTAGATTTACAAAATAAAGCCAGGCTGTTTAATGGATTCCATGCAGCCTCGGCCAGTTCTCTTCGCTGCCGCCTCTGCGTTGGCGCAGGAATTCGCGTGGTCACGTGGTTATTCTAAGCACGTACGGGCTTGGAGTTGACTCGGATGTGTGTCGCGGCGCCGCGCACAGAGAAAAAAAAGTCCCCGCGGAGGCGGGACTCGCGTCGGTGGTGGGGCAGAAGCCACACAGGAGTAACTTGATGTTTTATCAGATGAAAATGAATAAGATATAATAAGGAGGAGGAGGAATGGGGAGAGGAGCTAAACTAACCGAACGTATTTTCCGCTGAAATAATGAGTCTCCCACCTACTTGGGTGTGGCAAATAGAACCAGTTGAAGGACCCGATCACGTGACTGCGGGAGTCCGTCCGGGCGTAATATTCTTTCACGCTCGGGTCGTTTGGAAAGACGTCGGTTACTGTTAAAATGGCGCAGAGAATCCAGCTGATTATGATGCAGAAAAGCAGCTGAAAGAAAGGGGGGAAAAAAAGACACGCAAAGGTAAATAAATATGTAAGCAAAAACGTCACGTGCCGACAGAAGACTCGTTGCTACGAGGGAGGCGGCAAGCAACCGTGGGCAAAACGAGGACCCGCTCCCTTGTTAGCACCCGCCGCTGGTAACACCCCACCTTAACCAATGACCCGTAATTTGTCTGCAGGTAACCGAAAGACTCCCGCCTGCTCAGTGCCTTAGTTGTTTTGAAATTATTATCCAAACTTGAGCTAACCCTTAATCGTTGCGCAGAGTAAACACTTTAGCCCTATAAATCACCCTAGAAGAGCTCTGCTGAAACTTCGAGAACAGGGGGGGGGGTGTATGGCATCTTTTGCCTTGGTGACCGAACGAGTTACCTGGGTATGGTCGGAGGCTTGAGCGGCGGCCAGGATGCGAAGCTAAGAGTCGCTCGCGGAGCCTCCTCCATCCATGTTCCCGGATAATCCTACTAGAACTCTTGATTTCTAGATGTGGGAGGAAACCAAGGAGAACGAAAAGAAATCATGGTGGTGATGTACACCGAACCAAACCGGTCTCGACCAGGATTCAAACCAGGACCTCCCAATGGTATTTCGTTTAATTAACAAACTGAAATATTATTGCCGATGAACTATTCTTTCTAAAACACTACTTTTACCTGGCATTCTAAATTAAAGTATTTGAAATAGAAAAGGTCAGGTGAACACAATGTTTAGTTCATTTTCGCCATCAGACCTGCACTGATACAAATATAAGTTTTTATTTTTTGTCAATATTTAATTTTATAGAATCTACTCAGTTTTTTCTGCTTTATTTATTACGATGAGGCCGGAAGCTTATGCGATTTATAAGGCGACCTTATGATGAAGAAAACGGACAATTGTCTGTCCGCAGCCGATGGGTTTTAAAAGATGCGGGTAAACCGGGCGACTTCAGCGTACTTACAGACAGGGTCACGTGCAGTGGAAACCGGAAGCTATGGCAACCTTGTCTTTTGTTCCATCCCAGCAGCGGCATAGATTTCTTAGACAGGTAGAGCGACAAAACCAACCCCATGCTCACGGTGCTGGAAGAGAACCTCAGAACTTAAAAGCCGATCGGTTTTATAATAACGCGACTAGAAACGGCTGTCATTCAAATTTCCAGCCGAGCTTCCCAACCAGTTAAGGTGACGGCAACCGAAACCTTACGGATGATCGTTTTCGAAACCCTTAAAGTAATTTCAATTATAATTTTGTCTTTCTGGTCTGATGTTAATTCATCTTGAAAATGTCCACCGGAAGTCGCTTTGCATGGAAAAACCAGTTAAATGAAACGTCAGAAGACTCGGCATCGGTCGTTTAATGTCGTGCAGGCTCGGCATCGGTCGTTTAATGTCGTGAAGACTCGGCATCGGTCGTTTAATGTCGTGCAGACTCGGCAGCGAGCCGGACGTCGAGACACCAGCTCGATGGCTGCAATTCAAACCGAGAAAAGGAAATTTCTGGGGGGGGGTGGGAAACTCGGTAAAAGACGTTGGAGCTTTAATGCAGCAAGAAATCGTCTTTTTCGTTTTTGGTGGCCTGAAAATGGCTGACTGCTTTTTACGCGAAGTGATTTAAAATGTTTTTTTAATCAAAGGGAAGCAACTCACAAAATGGATATTCCCCACTGTGGCTCCGAAAACCGTATGAGAGCTTTGTAGATGTAGAGGCCGACTAAAGTAATCGTGGGTACGATGGTCACGGGACCGATATAGCGGACCAATATCCCCACGATCCCGGTCGCTCCTATAATAGCGTGGATTGCTCCGGCCAACAGCAGACTCCCCGACATCTTAAAAAAAAAAGAGAGAGATGGAGAGAGAAATCTCAACAGGTCGGCTCCTTAAGCGACTAAAACTATAACCGAGACCATTAAAATAACGAAGACGACGCTTTTGCGCTGGTTAATTAATTGGATTCCCTCTTTCTGTGAGGAGTCTTCCAACTCTCGTCGATAATCCCTTACGTGGTTCTTAGCATCTCTATTAGATCTCCCAATCATCAATAAACTACATAAGCAAACCACTACTTTCCCTTTCTCCTATTAGAGGAGAATCGGTCGCCGCTGATGCTGTTATCTTTCTCGGTCGGTTTTACGATTCACATCCAAGTCGATCATCCTCAGCGTCTCTTTAACACCCCCCCAAAATGCTCCACTCTTCGCATTCTAGATTCTAAAATCTTTTCGCTTTTATTTGTTTGTTTCTTCGGAAATATCACCAAAAGGGATTCTCAAAAAATAGGGTTGCCTCCTCCTTCCGTCCGCAGATGGCCGTCTTGTCCTGCGCCTGCGCAGAAGCAGACTAAAAGCCATTGGAAATATGTATCTCAGCATCTGTTTAAAAGATCGTTAAAAATATTCTTCAGATTTTCAGAGAGTTTAGAAATAAAGTGACTGAACCCCTGTTAAAACAGCATTTAATAGCATGCTTCTGGACCTCGTTCCAGCAAGTACTAGAGCTGCTTCAAAGAAAATTTCACTACATTATTATTTGAATATATAAGCATAAATTAAAATAAAAGACTTCATTTGGAGGCGTTAGAACTACAAATGTCGCCTGTTGAAAATCTCTTAAAAGTGGCTGTGCACAACACGTATGTGAGGCTAAAATAAGGAACAACTTGAAATTATCTCTCTACACATTCTTTATACGGGTTACCATTTGAAGTTTCAGCATCTTCTTTTCTTCCAAGATCATCTTTTTTGTTTCTGCATTCAAAGTCCCGTTAATACCCAGAATGGAATCTGAAAAGACGATATTGTGTAGGTTAATATAGTGGCAATATAACTACCGTAAAGACCAAAATCGTGCACTGATAGAACTGTGTGGGTTGACAATATACTGCCAATACCATATTCTTTTTTTTCTTTCTAATTCTGTAAAAAAAAAGAAAAAAGTTTGCTTTAAAATTTCTGTAGCGGGGGGATTTAGTTGAATTTATCTTGACTGCTTTATCAGATATTAAAGACGTTCACCTGCATTAATCGATAATTAGAGGGGCACCATAGAGCTTAGGATGCCGTCTATACTTCATCTTTAATTGTACTATGAGGAAACAAACTGAGCATCTTTACTTGTTATTTATTATATGGCGTTTACTCTCTTTCATACATATTTAGGTTTTGACAGAGATAAAGTAAAGATTAATTTTCGTTTGTTATTACCATTCATGATCTGGTGTCAGAACTCCACAAGTCACCAGACAAGTAATTAAATATTCCTACATCGATACCCCGGAAGATGCCATCATGTCTTTGACAAAAGTGCGCAATGCACAACTATGACGCGGTGAAGTTTGTACATATATCCTACATCGTTTGAAATGTACTAGCAGCTCACATTTACCGAAATTCCTTTGAAGTGCATAAAATAGATAAATTATTACAAAAAAACACTTCTTTAGAAATGAAGTAATTACAAAATCTGTTTGTTATAAAATTAATCGAATACGGAAGCTGTTCATTTAAATCTAAGACCGATGTTTTAGTGTGATAAGTATTTACGAGATGGAGCCACCATCTCAGAGAATGATGCAACAGTATGTATATGCTTGTTGCGAAGAAAAGATGTGACCAACGCGTGGCAGCCGGATTTGGTCGCAGCACAGATACGTACAAACTGAACATCACCTGGAGGTTGTTTGCACTGAAGCTTTGGTCTGTCCACACCGTAAGATCACCTTTCATGAATCCGCTGGGTAAGTCTACGTGGAGCGTACCTATGCCATTCTGTGTTCGTTGGATACCCCGCCACGAGAAATGGAAGTGTATGGAATATTCGCGGCAGATCCTCTGGCGCTTCTTAAAGTATGCTTAAAACCTTTCGTCTAGAGATGGGTTTTCGGTACCATTCAGCGCTGTGTATTCGCGAGGAAGTATTTCGATAGGACAGGGGTCACTCGCAGCTGAGTAGCCTGTCGAGCCCCAAACGATTAAGTGAACAGCCGTAAACTGTGGACACCATTATTACGCGATGTCTTATTGTAATCGAATTAGAATAATTCGATGTGGTGTTCATCCATTTAAAGCTAAATAGATTATCAATAATGATAGTAAGAGACGCCGGACCCTCCCGTGACGTACACGGACACCACGGTTTGCTCACACATTGAATCCTCGTGAGGCTGACGAGATAAAACCGAGGCCATCCAAAAAGACCCTTTAAGGAGAGAGGGGAGAACAATCAAGCTCAAGATCAGAGAACAGATGGAAGCATCAGCAAGGGAGAGAACAGAACGGAGGTGTGTGTGTGTGTGTGTGTGTGTGTGTGTGCAAAGATAACGGTAGTGTTGGAAGAATGTGGGATAATGGTGATATCGGCTTCATTTGTAAACTAAACAGATGGTCGTAGGACCAGCGCCTCTGTATATACTGAATTCAAGTGTTTTCTTACTTCTGCGCCGAAGCAGCCATGTTTGGAAGTTGCTACTGAAAGCAATTGATTTCAATAGATGATGTTGCGATAATTTTTTGGAAGGTAGAGTACTTTATAAAATGTACCTCTGCGTTACCGGCGCCATAAACTGCAATGCATTATGTAAATATCTCATATTTACCTCCGTTTTCCAATTCGCAGGAAAATTCTTTTAACGACATCATGCCCAAGAGAGGAACAACGTACGCAGCGGTGGGTCCCTGATAAAGAGGAATCCTTGAAACGAAACAGGGACGTTTTTAACTTTTGTCGAGTGAAAATAAAATGAAAATGATTTATAAAAAAAAAAAAGTTGTAGTCTGTTCTGAAAAATTAATTTCAGACTATTTCTATGGTCTTAAATCTTCTTGAAGCTCATTTAAATAATATCAAAGGACCGGTAAGTGAAGGGAATCAGACGTACCTGATGCCTATTGAACATTGCAGCAGTGTGCACAGCCCTGCCATCACCATCGAAGTGCAGATAAGCTTTGTTTTTAAAGTCTCGTCGTCATGGGCGCAGACAAATTCGGCGACCAAGAGAGTGACAGACATATTTGAGCTCAAAGGACTCAGGGATTGCTGAAAAGAAAAAATGAAAACGCTTCGTACGACCTACAAGGTGCTGAATTCTTCACCATTTTTTAAAGTCTTTAACAAGGTGGCCGGGTTTGGGCTGGAATTCCTTAATTCTCCCAGCAAAGACCTTACGATGAACATTGGCAGTTATAACTCTACCTAAGAAATCGCCCCCAACACCTGCAATTCTTAGGGATCTGGGGCAAATGTTTTCTAACCATATCACAGTCCGGCTTCCACAAAAAGCAATCGCATCTCTTGCATTACGTCACAAAAATAGAGATAATCACATGCAAATTTTAAAAGGGACCCTTTAAAGGATAGCTTGAATTTTTTACTTAAGAGAAGAACGATTGCAATCCTGCCTTTATTGTTTAATCAGTAAGAACTGTAATAACCGTCGACGATTGGTTTTTTGTCATGTTTATACCAACTAGATAGCTACGAGTTATCGTCGTGTAAATACCCCCCCTTTTTTTTTACATGGGAGATAACCCATGACGCACATTTTGGGCCTCGTTTTCTTTTTTCTTTACAATTCTGAGCAACACAAGCGGTGAATCAATCAAATAATTCAAAATGCGTCATCAGGAAAAGGCTCCTTGTTCCAGCAGGTTCTAATGAAGGATTGATTCCCCTGGACTTATTACAGCACATCGGGAATGTAAGACACAAAGTTTTGTGAAATGGCCATACAAAGTACACCGTTCATTTTTATAATGCAGTTGGAGCTGACAGATATCATGTTCTTACGTTTTGATCACTTCGCGGGCATAAAACGATGAAAAAAATTACCTACGTCAGGGGACGCTTAGTTTTTTAAAAAATCTTTATTCTGGTCTCTATTTCTATGAAAACGGAATTTACCGAAAGTATTACCAATGGTCTTTAAAAAAAAAACACTGTTTTATAAATATTTTAAAATAAAAATCCTCAGTCTTATTTATTTGTCCGCCATTGTTAGGATTCCTGAACAAAATTGTCCATGGTTCCCTCCATATAGACAATGAATCTCGAACAGATAAGCAAGTCGCGATTAGACTTACCTGCAAGGCGTAGAGAATCACCAGGTACCAACGTGGTGTTTCATTCACACCATACAGAATATTTTTTTTCTGTTCCATTTCAATTGTTACTTTGTTATTCCCCCAAATCCTATCACCATTCTCGACATCGCCGCTGAGCTCGTCCGCGCATGCACCGGTCTTTCCCTGTCTGTAGCAGTCTGACTCGCTGTCGTAGAGAGAGACTGCGTCATATTCTTGAGCCTTGCTCATCGCGAAGCAGCCAGCGTCAGAAACCCTCGAGTTCTGATAACTCCACTCGTTCGTTCTCTTTGTTTTCACTTGCTGTCGTCACCAGATGCTTGAGTAAAAGCGCAGAGACAGTTGCTTGATTTTATCTATGTAAATGACAGTGACGTGATCTTTGGCAGAGTTTTCTGAGTTTGCTTAACCTCAATAAACCAGCATTTATGCATAGACATTTCCAATCTTAAGGTCGAAAGTTTTTCCATAGCTTGTACACCGCTTTCAAAATTGTATTTAAATGAAGTGCTTTGTTTCAGATGATTTTATCGCAACAATACATATGAGAGGTTAATGATCGATATAAAGTTCAAGGTAACTCTTGCGATTTTCAATGACTTCGTTCCTATGCATGCACACGAATATTTTGCGTCTGATGATTTCGTCGTCAGGGCCAGGGGTAACGATGAGGTGCTTGGCGTATGGTTTATTCCTTGTATTTATGATTTTTAAAATTCACGCTAAGACTCTCAGAACTGAATAATTATCGATGGTGAACGCTATTAGCAATTTTTCTGATCTGGCGGTAACGAAAACACGAGAGCCAGCGAACAGTCGATGATCGCGGATCGATTCCCCACCCCCAAAAAAAGGGTTAAAGAATTATTTTACAAAAGATTTAATTATTTAACCAAGAGTCGCTATTTTAGGCATTTAAAATCCCTTTCTGGTAATAATATACGTGACGTGCAGGGAAAATTATATTGCTTCCTTTCCAAAAGATTGCCATCGATGGGAGACAACTCTTGAGTGTCTCAATTCGCCACGCTTTGGTTTCTTTGTTCTTTTCTCTCTCCAAAACAAACACAAAGAACCCCAATGAACCATTTCCAAGGTGAAACGAGAACAAAGTACAGCTCCAAGTCCTGTTTTAACACTCGTCGATTCTCCCAATTGCAAATAAATAAATAAATAAATAAAATAACCGGTGATACTCGACAAATCAGTTGATGGCTCGACCGCTGTCCAGACGAAAGCAGACATGGAGGAGCGAGTATGAGACCTGGTCTGGTGGTGTAGCAGGAATCGCGTGCGCTAGGAATACGGTTCTATTCTGCCAGAGTCGAAGACAGCTGCCGTATAATGTCGTTCGAGGTGGTCGATTACTTCCTCCTCCTTCGACAGTTGTCGTTCAGGAATAATTTGTCCTTAAACTTTGATACGACTTTTCACGGGGGGGGGAGGTCACACAGCTGTGTTTTAGCCCCCCTCCCCCGACTTTTTAATTAAGTGGTTTCCGCCAGGGGGGGGGGTTAACGAAGGTTGCTGTTTGCTTAGTTTCAGTTATCGTCTAATGCAGTTTGAAGTCTTGCGCAGGACGTACGACGACAAGGGACGTGCTGTTGTGGTTCACCGGGCCGGGGAAAGAAAGATGGCGGTTGTAAGTATGCCCGCGTGGTATTGGGAGTAGAATACTATCCCGTTCTTAGTCTTAAGACCGGCGAAACCAGTCCACTCCGTCGTTTTGCCTCCCCCCTTTTTCTTAATTAAAGTACTGAATCATGAGACGGTTTGGTATGTCGATAGAAAGTGAGAAAAGTGCTAAGATGGCAGCTTTCCCGGAGCGACTAGACCTGTTACCCTAACCGTGCCCTGACCTGCCCTACCCTACCCTAACCCTAACCCTGCCCTAACCGTGCCCTACCCTACCCTACCCTAACCCTGCCCTAACCGTGCCCTAACCGTGCCCTGCCCTAACCCTAACCCTACCCTACCCTACCCTAACCCTAACCCTGCCCTACCCTACCCTACCATACCCTAACCCTAACCCTGCCCTACCCTAACCCTGCCCTGACCTTCTTATCATTTATCTGATTTTAGGCAAAGTCCAGGAAGAGGAGTAAGACCGGTTCCAAGTCTAAAAGAAGTCGCAGATCGGGCCAGGTGAAGACTTACAGCAAGAATGTCAACAAACGTCGTAAATCGGTCAGACGCAAGCTCCACACGAAACCACCGTCGTCGTCGAACACAAGGCAGCCACCTGCTGCATCAGTAGTTGCCGACGATGGGGATGAGGAAGAAGTGGAAAAGGAAGATTTCCAGTATTTAAAAGAACTTAGGAATGATCTGGCATTTATTAGTACATCGCTAACAAGGTACGCCGTGGATTGATTGATTTAAATATTTGTTTGTTTAAAAGTGAAATTGTCAAAAAAAAAAAACAAATTCTGAAGATTCATTTGTTTATGTAACCAAATTTTTGCTGGTAAACTGAAATCCTTTGGAAAAATGTGTCGTCGTCGTCCGGGCGAGGATAAAACCAATATGGTCTAATATATTTTAAACGTTATACCTGCAGTCAAACACAAAATTTGTTTTAAATAAAAGAAATTATCAGTATTAAATAGAAATTTAAAATAAAACTTTGTGACCGGATCTAAGCCATAGCAATTATAATTCTGAACAGCTATCTGTTTGCTGTCATTGTTTTATCTGGCTGGCTAAAATTTGTAAAAAGTTTTTAAAATCTCTCTAAATGAGGATGAAAAAGACTCATGTCTTTGCTAACATTCCGCTTATGACAAACAAACTACTGCATTTTGTTGTTTTATATTATTAAATATAGTCAAGATAATTTCAAACCTAAATTTGATGAGAAAAATTTTAAAAAACAAAAACATCAATTTTAAACTTTAAGATGAACAAAACTTATAGTTTACACCTATCCAAAAGGTATTTTCACCCAAAATGTCCTTAAGAGAAAATTTCTATTAATATGGATGCATATGGCTTTTATTTTCTTTTTTATCCTTTTCATATATAAAGCTACAGTTCTTATTCCTTTTATTTAGAGTTTAAACTATATTGCATTTTAAAAAAATATTTAGAACTCTTCATTTTTAGATAAGGTTTGGATAGCTTGGAGGAAACCAAGACAACTGGCTGGTGAAGAAGAGCAAGAAACCAGGCCAAAGGGGTACATCAAACCAAGCCAATTCTGACTAGAAATCAAACCTGGACCCCCAGTCTTGGCAGTCCAGTAGCCTCAACAGTTTCTCTTTAGATTAGTTACACCAGCTCCTATTCAGGCCCCATTAAGTTCAGGCTGTGTTTGGTGTATCTAGCCAGTAGCATGATTTCCCTAGTTCATGCATGGCATACTTTTCCAAGGTATTCCAGTTTTCTCTCACTAAAGATCAGAAGAGTTCCAGTAAGAACTTTTATTAGAGTGACTAAAGTCAGAGATCATTGAGTGCCTTCATGCCAGTACCATCCAATCCTTTCTTCCTCTGGTTTTTTTAGGTACCAAACTGCATTAAGACAGTAGGCTGCCCTGGAAGATGTGACAGCAACCAACCAACCATCCTATGTATACTTTAACTTGCTCATTGTCCTGGATTACATAGTTTCTTAATATTTCAGTTTGTAGTCAGCTTTTGCAGATATATTTAAATTTGGTGATTTTCAAGATCACCTTAAAACGACATACATACTAAACTAAAAACATCATTACATGGAAGACTGAAGGCTACCATTACTAAAATGAGCTTGTATTCACATTGACCACATACTGGAGTTATTTAGGTTTTCAGACATTCCAAAGCCTCTTACTCAGAGGTCCTGAACAGGTCAGCCAGTAGAAGTGGTAAATGTTTTTATGATGATTATGGAACTGTTTTCCAGTCTTCTCTTCTGTTTCAAATTCTTATCATTTTTTACCTGAGCTTGATATTTTGATTGTCATTTATTTATATATAAATATACTTACAGATCATCAAGTGAAGCAAGTAGATCACAGAAAAGAAAAGTTGCTGAAGATTCAGAGGCTACCTATGAGAAAAGACCAAGGATCTCTTTTTCAAAAAATGAGGGAATTTGCCGAGAATTGTTACCTTTTAAAATAAAAAATAAAATTATTCATAGGGTAGAAGAGATATCAAAAGTGAAAGGTTTGTTACTAGACTGGTTCTTTTAATGGTTGATTGTTGTTCTTTTAAAAAGAACATTGAGATATAAAATGTTATGTTACATATTGTTTTTGCTTGTACCTGTGAAATATGGCTTTCACATGAGTCATACAAAGGTGAAACAATTGCAGTTTTTGAAAAGCTGTCAAAACATAGATCCAAACATAACTGGTAGGAAAGAAAGAGTGTTTTACAATTTGTAGAAAGCTGTTTTCAAAAAATCAGCTTTACCTGTATGTTTTAGTTCTGTTCTGTTATACCTGCTTCTCTGTGTCTGTTTATTTTTCCAGTTGTCATTAGGAGAGTAAAACATGACACCAGATTGGTTTTACTAGCTTTTATTAATTAATTTTTTTCTTTGAATGTTCATAAATTAAGGAACAAAACTTTTGCTTTTATTCCATTTTTCATTTAATTCTAGGAAAATGAGGAGTTTTGGTTGCAGTGTTTTCAAGAAATTCCAGCAATATGGCACAATCTGCTTTGTTGTTTAGTCTCTTCAGCCAGACAACTATAGATATTTTTTCTTTACCAAATTTTCGTGTTCAAGTTTTATATTTAAGAAAGAAACAACATTGAAAGAATTGGAAAAAAATAAACTGAATTTTTCTCTATTTTTGAAGGGTTTAAACAGAATAATTGATTTACCAAATGAATTAGTGATTTGTTTTCTTTGTAGGACATTGTCAAGTCATATTTTTGTAAAACCTGATGGTTAAGCTACACATCTTGAAAAGAGAGAAATTCTACTTTATCACATCTCACTAATCAGTGCTGCATTGATGCTGCTGTTAGATGAGTTTAGCACTTTCTCATATCAGATTGCTTGAAATGAATCTTGTTCAAAGTAATGCATGAATAATTATAATTTTCTGCTTTTAAAATTTTTTTAGCAAAGATGGGATTTGAAAAGTTTGATCTTTTTTTAACAACAAAAAAGGGCAAACAAACTTTTAACTTTTTCCAGATGAAAGTGCTGAAGAGAAAAAGGAAGAAAGATATTTTGCAGCCTCTCCCATCAAAAAAGTTCAGCCTGCTGTAGTACCTCAGACACTAGTGGAGCGTGTCAGCCTGATAAATAAAAAAATGTTTGAAGTGAAGAAGAGGATTGCTCTGTTGTCTTGTTCTCTTATTGAGAATCCTAATGAAAATGTGAGTCTTTTATTGCAGACAAACCTTAAAAAGGGGATATGAATTAGACAAAACTGATATTGGTTCAGTATACATGCCACACGTGATTAATGCTTTTGGTTTATTTGCGACTTCTGGTAAAAGACAGGTATTCTAAAGTCTTTCTTGCATCTGCAGTGGAAGTTTTCTTCCAATATACTTTAGATTAAAACTGCAACAGAAAAGCAGGATCACAGGAAAAGATGCTGCCATTTCATTTTTGATATCTAAAAATAGCAGAAAAAATCTTTTATTTTAAGTATTTAATTTTTAAGGAACAGATATAATTAAACCCTAGCAAACTTGCTGATGACAATATAACAGCTTTTTCAAAGTAGCTGATCTCTGCCAAGTCAATTTTTTAAAAAAGAAAATTTTCTTTTTCAATTTTGCTTCAGTAAAAAGACTGACTGACGTTTTTGAAATCTTACTAAGATAAAATTCCATGTTTTTTTAGATAAATGAATCACATTCATTTTCTTTCCTTAAAATTTTATTTGAAAGTTTCCTTTTGACACCAGAATTGCTTTAATTTTTACTATTATCTAGGCTCTCTGCATAAACGAGCTAAATTTCAGAACACTCAACTGAAACCTACTGAATTTTCCATTATGGTGATTCTGTTTTCAACTGGGTTTTGTGTGTATCCCTAGTATATAAAAGAGCCTAGACCTTGTCAGGTTTGTTATATTACTGTTTTTTTTTTTACCTTTTCTCATAACCCTCAACTAGATTGCATTAGATTTTGTTTATGAAATAATTTCTCTTCTCTTTTATTTGCCAGAAAAGTTGTTTGAAAGAGCTGAGGCTGATGCTGGAGGAGACTGATCCAGATATTCTTATCCCAGCTCAGAAGCTGGTGATGGTATCGCTGATGGAGGTCTTCAAGGATATTGCCCCTGGTTACAAAATCAGAATACACACCGACAAAGAGCGAAAGCATAAAGTAAAGTTCTTTGTTTTGTTCAAAGAAATACAAAACTATTTGAAATTGTAATAGTTTATTGTTGTTTTTTTTACTTTTGATTTCTAAACAAACCCTTTATTATGCTGATTCTCAGCTATATGATTGCCTGAAAAGATTTTGTCTTGCTGAAATGACCTTTCTTAAACTTCAGTTTAAATAATATTAATTGATAAAGATGATGATGATTTTATTTGAAATTCCTCTTTCTTTTAGCTAAAGAAAGATACAAAGAACTTACAAGACTATGAAGAATTTTTACTTAGACAGTACAAACACTACTTAGAATTTCTTCAAAAGACATCGCATCGTGAGTAGAGTTGACTTTGCTTTTTAAATGATAGCCATAACATGGAACTTTGTAGAAAACTGCTTCTGAGAGTGGATAGGAGAGAATAAAATAAAAGTTTCTGAACATAGGCCACTAAGTATTACAAAACAACACATAAAAAAGTTTTTAAAATTTTTTTACAAAATTTGTTTTGAGATTTTGAATAGGTTCATGCAGATTTATAGTTAAGTAAATTGAGGAACATTGGCAATTGATTTTATGCAATCATTTTGGTTTTCTCTGGGCATGTTTCTTCTTTCTTTCTCCAAAGGAGATGGCTTGCTACATTGAAAATTAAATGTGTAAATTTTAAAAGTTATGAGAAAGGTGTTTTAATTTGGTAATCTAATAGCTATTTTTAAATTTAATTTAATTAAAATAATTTTTATAACAATTTTTTTTTAGCCAGCATTGAAAAAGTGATTCCAGAGTAGTTAGATAATTTCATCATTACCAAACCATCTCAAAATCATTTTTGAAACTTCCACAATGTTTAGGTTCTGACCAGATATTCTTGTAGCTATGATCTGATAAACATTTGCCAAGATGCAACTAATGCTTTCTGGATCTAAAGAATTGTTTGTTGTTGAAGCCAGAGACTTCAGATAGTTTTGGAAATTATTTTATGGAAATTAATCAGTTTTACTTTGAGGAATTTAAAAAAAAGCTTTAATTAAAGTAATAATGTGTATAATCTCCTGTAGCTTGAAAGTTGTCTTGGAGAGTGTAGAACTCTGTTTTCTGATTCCATGCACATAGTCCGCATCCAGTTACTACTTTTCTTCAGTGCTTGTGCACAATTACAAGCCTATGTTCTGGGTGTATTCACCTGCTTAACTAATTATTGCAGAAATTGAATGCAGCTTAGACTTACTTCCTAATTTTTAATTTATACAAACAAATGTTACTTTTCTTAGTATTCAGGTTCTGAAAATATAAATTCTGAATGAAAATCGTAGCTTGATTGTTCTTCTAAAAGATTTATACTTGAGAAATCTATCATTCAGTTTGTACGTATCTTAATAATTAGGATTCTGATGCTGTTTGCATGATTAAATATTAGTCATGCAAAAGATTATTATTTCTGGTTATGCTTGGTCTTGAAATGAAAGTCAAACATACGGAGGTCTAGAGCAGTTTTGTAGTTTTTAAATGGGTGTTTATAATATTTTTCTAGGCAAAAGATCAGTGAAAAATTCGAAGGGTGCAGTAAAAGGACACTTAGCTGATGAGGTAAAGTAAAATCTAAGCATTTGAAAAATTTGAATGCAGTAGTGAATTGAACTTGTTTGATCATATGGATATTTTTCTACAAAATAGCAATGGTCATGAGCTAAAGTAGCCATAACAGACACATGAATGGACTGTAAAGACACCAGTCAGGTATTGTTCATCATGCTTGATTACGGTAGTGCTGCTGCTTTGAAATTCATTTGCTTGAGATGTCTTATTGCAGTTTGCTTGTCAGCGTGTTTAAAGAAAAATAAAATTATATATTTTTGTTCAAATTTGTTAGATGTACTGGATACACTAAAGCAATAAAACAAAATACAAGCTAAAGAAAACTTCTTCATTCTCCAGGCATGTCATTGGCTCTGTTAAGAAATTCAGGAAAAAATGATTGAATTTGTTTGTTTTCTATATTAATTTTTATATTTGTTTGGGTTTCAATTTTTTTACTTATATCTCCCACACACAATGCTTTAATGTCTTTCTTTTATGTGTGTTTCCAAGAAATCATTTTACTGGTGCATGTGGTTAGTTTTTATTGGAAGATATGGAAATATACAAATTTCAAACATGAAAATCTAAAGAAAAATTAATTAGAAAATGCCTTTACATTTGGTTCATTGGTGAGTTCATGATAGCATAAGTAAATGTTTACATTAACTCTTCATTATCACCTAGTAAAGTACAGCCTGCTCCTGACTCAGCCATACTGAAATACTGTCTTCTCTTCCAGCAGTTGAGAGAGGTTGCCATTAAATGCCTCTGTGGGTTGCTGGTACATCTACCTCACTTTAATTTTAGATCCATCCTAGTGTCAACCATTGTTCCCTTCATGAATCACAAAGACTCCAAGGTAGGTATGAGCATTTTGATAGATGCCCCATTGTTTTTTTTGCCAGACAGAAAATGAATATTATGTTTGCCTTGTTCATTTTTTTTTCTTTTGTGGCAGATCTCAGGCTGTGTGTGTGAAACTGTGAAGCGAGTATTCCAAGAAGATAAACTTGGTGAAGCCTCTTTAGAGGTAGGTAACCTTGTCTCGAGGCTAAGAGAATACACAAAACTGTCATTGGGTATATACTAATTTATTTTGCATGTAAAACTGCAGTTTAATGACATCCATTTTTTTTCTTTTCCAGACTGTCAAAATGATTTCAAAGATGATCAAAGGAAATGACTACAATGTGGAATCAATAGTAGGTAGGATGGGATTCTGGGGAAGTCTTTAGAGTGGAGCTCTGATTTGCTTCCTGGATCTCCTTTACTGACTTATCAAAATGGGTTCCTTCTGAGCACTCTGCTTACTAGTTAGCCAAGCCCTAGCAAAGATGTTTCTTGATAAGGTTCATGCTCTTGGGAGGGTTTCTTGGTCAGACATCATTCACACTCTTGTCAGCAGGGCTAACTTCTATCCTCATCTCTGTAAAATGCAGAGGATCACAAAGATAATACTTTTCTTGGATTAAAGTAAATCAAATACAAATGATTTTTACTTGAGAAGTCTGCATGGTGCAAATTATAAAACATTTTTGGTCAAATGGTTGTTTAAGGATGATTAAAAGGAAATTGAACAGTGTCATTGTTTTTGATAAAAGGGTCAGTGCTAGTGATTGACTGATAACCTGCCTGCAGTTTTTCTGGAGGTTCTTCTGCCATTCTGTCTGGCTTCATTGAAGTCTGTGATAGGTACAAATGCAAGCACAGTGATAATATTTTTGCACTCAACACAAAATCAGCTTTGTTGTTATATCTATTGGACAGTTGCAATTCACATGAATGTTTTTTCATATTTTGATTAAGATGAAGAAAAAATCCATTGAGATGCACGTCAGGAGAGGTATTCTTTATTGCAGTGGATGCTGCTTTTTCAAAATCACACAAAATAAATTCTGGGGAAACTTAAGGGTCAGCTGTTTAATAAGTTGTAGGTCTTTCATATGTATTCCTTTGCTTGTTAGGTAGAAAGCATAAAATACTGGATGAACACCAAATCTTTCTGCAAGTGTGACGTACAGCTGCGAAAATAATAGTGGCGCAAGTCAAAATGTTTGATCAGCATACCAGGTTTTTAATTCCTTTGATATAAGTAGCCTCTGTTGGCACTCAAAAATCTTAGTGCCTCCCTATTGTAAAAAAAAACACCTTGTAAATTGGCTAATTTTATTGCTGCTCATGCTTAATATACTCCCTACTGTCTTTTGCTCTAAGTCCAAATGCCATCAGTTCATGGTCAAACAAACTAGTGCCGAAATAGCCCGCAGCTAAATGACTTGTAGCAGTGAATTGTTTTCAAAGCGAACTGGCCGTGGCCAATAGTCCCATTCTCCACTGGATTGCTGCATGCTGCTGACCTGGTTAATTGTATTCCGCTGTAAGTGAAGGCAGTATGCAGTACAGACAGAACAGTTAAGAATTGTGCTTTCCCTGGGAAATTTCTAGTTGGTAATAGTGTAAGCAGTGTATAAATTTAGTGGATTCTGTAATCATTCTCTCTCTTCTCTAGGTGCTTGATACTTTCCTCACACTGAAGATAACAGAAGTAGAACATTCTGCATCACAACAGTCACCTGAAGTAAAGAAGCACAAGAAGGAGATGTCTCGAAGTGAGCGCAAAGTAGGTGTATTCATGGACATACCAAACTCACTCACCTTGATTGTGCAGGGATTAGCTTGAAATCTTTGCACTGATGCAAAACACACTTGACTATTCTGAAGAAAAAAACTTACAAGGAGTAGGGCCTTTGAAATTCTAAGTATTACATTTTGAAAAAAGATTTATACATATCAGTTATATATTGCATTTGAGGTTAGCATTAGCTTGAGCTCATATTGTTAAAGATATTTAGGTTGTAAGTTTATATACTACCCTACAGGTCTTCATTTTAAACTGACAACAGTTGTTAGTGTGCATGTATTCTTGTCTGATACAGAAATCATATGCTGTCAAAACAAGTTGTTATGGAAGTTGCAAAGTCAGGTTTTATTTTATTTGTTAAATTAATCATCATCTTCACCTGTAATTAAATAATTTTTTTTTTAAATCATGCTGGAAAGATGGTTAATATTTTAGTTAAATAAATACGGGGGAGTTCTAGGCATTTTCTAATTCAAGTAGAAACCTGTCATTTTTCAAAATCTGATAACCATCAAATGTCTTG
Source organism: Nautilus pompilius (assembly GCA_018389105.1). Taxonomy (NCBI): domain Eukaryota; kingdom Metazoa; phylum Mollusca; class Cephalopoda; order Nautilida; family Nautilidae; genus Nautilus; species Nautilus pompilius. Next base: position 69,136 of record JACATO010001114.1, read on the forward strand.
AGAGCCAGGTAAACATTTTCAAAAGAGCAAAATGAAGAGTTTGAATTTAGTAGACAGCAAAATCACCAGCATAGCCCAACTGGTTCACACTTGAAGCTAAAAATCCTGAGACAGCAGCTAGATGAGATTCTAGCTCTAGCTAGAGAATACATGATGTTGTATTTGGACTCAGCTCAAATCTTCCTAGCTCACATGACAACGCTAGGCATCCTGGTTTTACTAGATTGTCAGGGAAAGATTATGGTAAAAATTTCAGGAGATTAAAAAGGAATTATTAACACATTAAATGACAGCATATACTTGAGGTGTAGAAAGGATAGAGGAAAACATGCAGATTATCTTACTAAAGCAACTTAGAATAGCTAAGATGTTGATTGATTTTGGAATGAGACAGAAGGTAGAAAAAAAGATGGATATTAATAGAAACAGCCCAAGTTTTCTTAAAAAATTCTGCTAAAATGAATGAGAGTTGGATCTATCTATAAGACTTAGTGTTGAAAATGTGACCAAGAAGAATAATTTTTTTCTATGCAGCACTCTTATGATATAGGAATGCAAAGATATTGGTAATGTGTTATTTTTTTCCAGAAATTAGGGTTTGCCTTTTCTCATCACTTTAATAATTAATAAACCTGTTTTGACAATCTTTTCTTCTTGTCATCAGAACTAAGCCCTAATGATGTTGATAAGGAAAGATCAATAAATATAAGTTCATTAATTGTATTAAAAAGATAAGGAAAATTCAAACAAACAACATAATAGCAGCCAACGAGTAACCTGAATGTTAATCCATTTTAGTAGCCTAAGTGTTCTATTCTCTCACCTTTAGCCACTACTACATGACAGCATTTTCTAAAGGTTATTTAAGGGACTCTATTGTTTGTTTTTATAGGTGATAAATATTTAAAACTTGGAAATGCAACTGATGTTATGTAGGTTTATACTGTTATAATAGAATGCTATCTCTCTCCAGCGAAAAAAGCAGATGGAAAAGTTAAACAACGAATTACTGGAGACTAAGGCTGAGGAAGACAAGAACAAAAAACTGAAACTGGTAAGTGCCTTTTTTTTGTTTTCTTGGGTTTTGGTAAGTTAATTAAAATAATGTACTACATTGAAATGTTAACAAGAAATATTTGTTTACTTTTTTTTACAGAATACAAGCATTATAGAGTTTGTGTTTGTCACGTACGTCCGCATTCTCAGAAAGGTTCCAAAATCCAAACTTCTGTCATCTGTGCTTGAAGGCTTAGCTAAGTAAGTTCTTGGATAGTTTACTGTTATGAATAGTGTATTACACTAAATAATATTTTATACTAATTTAATTTTTTTTAAAAAAATTTTGACAGGTTTTCTTTCTTCATCAACGTTGACTTTTTTGATGATATATTCAAAGTGATGAACACACTCATTAATTCTGGGGTAAGCTACTTTTTAAAGTTTTTACATACTCTACTGTATTTATATATACTTTCAATATCTTTCTTAACTGTTCACTCTATAAAGCATATAACAGAACTAAAACAGGTTTTTGTTTTTATGTCTGAGTTTGGTTGATAATTCTTGGTATTCTAAGTGCACAAAATACACTAATTTTTGTATTTAAAATTTTTGCTGATGATAATTCATAAATTCTGAAACACTTTCTCATATGGCTTCTGTCATATTGTAATAATTGCATATTTTCCCATTTTGAATAACTCCACTGACCAATCTGATATTTCTGTCATTTTCAGTATTATTTATTTGCACATTTTTGTTATTCTGCAAACTTCTCTGTATTTACACAATGAACACCATTTACAAGAAACACATAAGGAGTTGGTAACTAACTACTGTATTTTTCTTCCCTGCTCCAGCAGGAAATGGGAAGCTCCCATTCCATTTAGCTTTGGGAGGAAGCTCATGCCATAGACAGGTATAAACAAGTTGGCCCTTAAGGCACAGCAGGCCAGTACACCATTCACCTGGTCATCCACTACCCCACCACTACTATGTAATTAATTATTCCTTATAGAAAAATTTTTAGACTGATATAGCGAAGGCGGGTCTAATTATCAAAATTCGAAGTCTGTCTTTAAACTAGCACTGTTAGATAAATCCAACAATTATTATAACTACTGTAGTGAGATGGCAGCAGCATTCAAAATGATTTACTACACAAGCGATAGAAGTTTAAACTAAACAAAAATGGTATTTGTATTGTTTTTTTTTTCACCTGAAAACCAACAAGACCAAAGAAATGGACTGCTAGGTTTGGGCTCAGTAACCTAATCTGAACTTACTTTCTTTACACAAATAGAAGTACAGCTGGTGAACATCCTTAAAGTCTTACACTTTCTCTTATCTTATGTTAACAGGCCTAAAGTTCCATGTACTAAGACACAGCAAACAACTTTGGTTGACTTTTTTAGTCAAAAGAAATAGTGAGAATTTTGTTAGTGTTGATGGTTTAGTTTCAATAAGCCAACTGTGTTTTCAGGATTTGACCAGGAAACAGTCCTTGCATTGTGTGCTGACTGCCTTTGTGATTCTCTCTGGCCAGGGCTCTGCACTCAACATTGACCCCATGAGGTTTTACCAACACTTCTACAGTGGTCTTTTCCAAGTCCATGCAGGTAACCTCACATCAGTGACTGGCTGATTCTCAGCTGCTTAGTGTAATGTCCAATTCTGAAAGGGAGGGTTGTTTTCTAGGCATAGAATTCTGTCCCCTTTTCTGGTTATTTTCCATGGTTTTACCATAACCAGGTTGTGCGCCCATTTTGGAAGTCAGTACATACATTACTAAAATTATTTTCCTTCGCTATAGTTTTGTTTTGTATCTTGATCCCACACATTGTGAATGACAAATTCAATTTTGCCCAAAATTGCTTCATTGTTTTATTGATTGCTCTTTGTTTTCTGTCTGAATGAGTTCAATTATGTAGTTATTTCTTATTTCATTTTACATAAATACTATTTCTTTTTTTTTGGTAATGTGCTGCATCAGGATCTTCCAGTGAGGACTTGTCTATAGTCCTAGACTGTTTGAACATCATGATCTTTCAGAGGAAAAATTTGGTAAGTAGTATAAGAAATCTGTCTGGAATTCCATTCTATAGACTGAGAAGATAGTGATTTCACTGAATGAAGTGTGTAACAGTGTTTATAGCTGCTGCAGGAAACTTCAGAAATTGTGCCAAAGGTGGACATGGCTGTAGATGGTGCCTGAGCTGAATGAAAATATTAAACTAAAAAATTTCCTCCTTTACTTCCAGTTGTCTCAGCAGCGGGTCTTGGCATACGTAAAACGTCTGTGTACCCTGTGTCTCCAGGTGCTTGCCAGTGGTTCTGTATCTGTTTTGGGAGTTATACGAAACATTTTTAAAGTAGGTATCACTTAGTCACTTAGCAGCTTGTTCCCTGAATATATTTGCATCAAACAGCATCAGATTTGTTGTTGTTGTTTTTTTTTTTTAGATTAATCAGAAAATTATATTGCAGAAAATAACTGTTTACATTTCAGTTGCTCATTTTGTTATCAGTAATTTGTGATTATTTAAATATAGAAACTCCATCTATAACCACAGACCAATCTAATATATTATAAATACCTCAAGTTCCTTTATTAATTTTGACAAATTATTATTTTTTAAAGTGAGTTGAACAAACTTTAACTTAAGAGACGATCATCGGTAAACTTTCAAATAATTTTGCAGCCATTTTAAAAAAATTAATGCGTTTAATTTTTTTTAATATACTGTAGATTTTATGGCAAAGAATTAAAGTAAAATCTATAGAGCAAAGGACTTTCAGTTTGAGGATAGAAAAGGTTATCTTTTGTCTTTGTAAGATTGTTACAAATATTTGTTTCAGAGTTTCACATATGTGGATCTCCTCCTTGACAACGACCAGCTAGGAAATGGGATTTTCCAGCCAGAGCTGGAGAGCCCTGATTATTGCAATGCCAGCAACACGTGTCTCTGGGAGCTACAGCCATTACGGGTGGGTAGTGGAGCTCTTTTTCAGTTTTAAAGATGACGACATTCTCCTTTACAAGTAATCCTTGCACTACCTACTAAACTAACCCCAGCCACAGTCTGAGCAGTAGCATATCAGGTCCCTCTATTCTGAACCAGTTCTGTTCAAGAGGACATGTAGGAGCTCTTACCCTGACAGTATGATCCCTTAGTTGTTAGAAAAAGATCCGATAAGCAGCATGAATTTGAACCTAGCTAAAATCTTCCCACATATGACCAATCAGTTTATCTGAACACACAGGCTAGTTACTTGATAGTATTAATCAAATACTTAGAGTTTTGTTTATTACTCTATAGTTCATAGATAATTGTTTAGAGCATACTGTTGCAAAAGGAAATGGTAGGATTGTAGGTGGTTTTATATATACATTTCTAAATGGCTTGAAAGTGACCCTTACAAATAATGATTTTTCTTAAAAATAGAACCATTACCATCCCAGTGTTGCGAAGTTTGCGAATAACATCTGCCATGGAGTTCCAGTATCGGGTGCTGGCCAACTTCCCAGCAAATTGACAAAATTGTAAGTTAAGCAACAAAGCTATTTGTGGTATTCTATTAACTTTAGTTAAAGTGGGTGCATGACAGGTGAGATGCGAGAAAGCTTGGTGTGAAGATTCTAAACAAATAGGCTGCCTGGTATTGAGATGTGTGCTTAACCATTACAAAATTCCAGTTACATTGTAAATTGATGATAAAAAGAACAGCACTGCTAACATCTACAGATTTGCACAATCGATGCAGGAAAAGTTAATCAATCAGGTACATATTTTTCAACATTTATACCTCTCAGCCTGGTTATTGCATCATTCCCTCTCTATTTCTTGACAAAGCCAACAGTAGTAGTAGTAGTAGCAAAAACTTTCAATTTAAATTTTTTAAAAATTCATCCTTGTTGCAGAATCAAAACTGTTTTATGGTGAATTATTGTACAAAGTTAATTACTACTTTTTGGAGAACATATACCACAGTTGACTAAATAGTTAAGAATTTTGGCAATCTCTCTTAATCCTGTGAATATAGTCATTCCCTTCATTATTTTCCACATGCCAGTTAAAGTGCACGATGATTACCAACTCTCCATCACTTCACCAAGAATGGTCGAGAACCATCTTCCTGGTCAAATGTACAAAGATTGATTATATTAATATATATTTTTTTTAATTGTTTGAATTTACAGAAGGCATTTTTTTTGTTTGTGTTTTAGGTCTCCAAAGGAACTGCTTGCTGAAGTGAAAGATGAAGATGAAAATTTCTTATTTATAGACAGACTAGCAAAATAAAATCATTTCTGTTTTCCATATTTATCTGAATGTTTGTTAGTACCAGTCCACAATCCAGCCATCTACTGTTTGTTTTTTAAACAGAAGTTTAGGCTTTTCTCGTGCCCCAGTGGGCTAAATTACAACATCCAAAAAATTAACAGATTGCAGGGTTAGGGTTAACTAAGTCAAATAAAATTTCTCCATTATGAAAGTTTACTTATGCTTGTAAAGAAAAACAGGTACACCATTATAATTTAACGTCTAAATAATGCAATTACATTATATATAAGAAATTTAAGATCTTAATGCAATAGCATTACATTCTTAAAACCATGAAATCAGTTGTATGTTTTCAAAATTTAAACTTTACCAGTATACATACATGTGTATACTATACATGTTAAATTAAGGGACCAGATCATGCTGCACATGTTTAATAATCCCCCTTATGTCATCCAATTATTGTATGTTCCTTGCTTCAAGTTATGACTTAGAAAATATTGAAAACTCTGAATTCTGTACAGCATAAGATTTTATTTAAAGATGTAAATAAAGTCACTTCATCAGGCCTTTGATAAGATAACCACTTAAGTTTACTTGGGTAGAAATTCACTGCATGCATTACTTTACAGTTATCTCTCTCTCTCTAAAATACACCTTATTTGGGCGGGTCCTGTAAACGCAGTTTCCTGGCCCTCTCTAGTAACACTTCTGTTGCTGACAACTCAGATGGAATAAACTGACTTAGATTTTGGTCAGGGAATACACTAACATTCAGCTTTGGATCTTTGTTTGTGAATGGATGCCATACACCCTGAATGCTTGAATTCTCCGTGCGCCACATCTTCCGAAGACGGACAATTTTTACACCGGATCGTGTACGCAAATGTTCAATCCATTTGCATATTTCATCTTTGTTTTTGTTGTTGACATTAATCACATCTTTTCCACCATTCACTGAAATAGGTGAGCAAAAGACAGTAAAAACTGTTTCTAAGGTATTTAGAAGGCAATTTTGTCTTAACCCACCTATTATGATTGTATCTATGATGCTTGCATACAAGATCAGTACTATAAAAACTAAACAAGTCAAACCTGTCTATTTCTTATTGTGTGTTCATGACCCAAACTATGAAAAGTCATGAAATATCATAAAAGTTGCAAAATTATTTTTTAATCCTAAGCTTGATGGAAACCAATGTCAGCTCAAATAGACCCCAACATGATAAAAGGGGAAATGGTAACTTTTTTTATATTCAGTAAATTTAAAGCGCAAAGATGTTCTCACATGCAAGGATATGATAAAACAAGACAGGTAATAATTTTTCTATGCTACTACTTAGAAGTTGCTAGGCAAGAGAAACAATTTAAGGTTATTTATCATACCTAAAACCCCATTGGTTTTGAAGCAAATCCTGTGCTTAAATTTTTTTTTCAGAATTTTTTCTATTATGTCAACTAAATGCTTTTATTCTGCTGCTGTCATCGTTGCTTTTTTCAATCTGTTCAAGAAATAAACATTTTCATTTGAAAATATTAAATCTCACATCACTGCCACCTTCAGACAGATACCCAAATTTATTATAACCCTAAGAAAATGGGACTGGTTGTGAAAAACAGCAATGCATTCTTGGCTTAAACAGCATGTCTTTCAGACTAATTCATTAGAACTGCTAAAAATTGTGAGACTCTACATACTGAACCACTGACATTTCAAATTGATATTATTTCATAAATAATTTTAATATGTAGATATAATTAATATTAACTTACAGGTGGGTTATTCCCATTTAGAAATTTATCTCAGCCAGAATGCACTGTAAACAAATTCATACTCACGATATTCCGCCACTAATCTTGCACAGTTGTGTCTCCTTGGTTTTAAATAAACTACAATACCAGAATTGTTGCGTGTAAAATCCAAGAGATGGTTCTCAATAAAATCTCTGAATGAAAAGTTAGAAAAGTTTTTTTAAAAGTACAATTCACTCTTCCACCAAATATTTCCATAAATTTTTCTTAGAATCTACTAGTAAATTTCACTTTAGCTCAATACTACATGACTGACCATGATGAAAATATGTCCGAGAACTTTGTCAGTCTTATCTTTAGCCAAAATATCAGTTAATAGCACATTGCAAGCTAGATTTCTGAACAGTGATGATGAGATCTGCTAACTTTCTTTCAACCTCTTGCACATTTATCATAAAAAGCAGGTGACATTCCCTACGATATAGAAACCTATTAATTTTAAACAAATATCAAAAACAACTATAATTGATGATTTACACACTAATATCACAATTGTGCAAGATCTTGTTTAATGATAAGATTAACTAATGTTATTTCTGACTGTCTATAGATTTAGGAGAAAGTGTGCTTTATAAAGGACCTTTTCAACATTACCCATGTTACAAAAATTAGTAACTATATTGTTTTGGGTCAATAATATTTACTTCTGAGGTCTTCAGAACAATTGTTACAATATACATTTTCGGGTAAAGAGTACAAAGTTATTATTGAAAACGGAGAATCTGAACTTAATATGCATTTCAGAAATCAGTAAAATGAAAATAAATTGATTCCAACTCACCTAGTTTATGGGAGGGAAATCAAATGATTCTTTAAATAATACATGGTCTCTTTCGTTCAGAATTAAAATAGATGGAAATTAAGGTACAAATATAAAATTCAAGAATATCTCCATCCATGTTCAGATTATCTTCCCTCTCGTCAACTGGGAGTGTTCTCTAATTATTTATATGATGTGAAAATAATGACAACTTTCTGGCATGAAATTCAAGCCAATTTTAAAACTAAGTTTTAATACCTTTTATAACCATAGGATACCTGTAGTCACATTTCACTAATCTGCAACTATAAGCTCTTTATACACAAAAATTAAAACAGCAAACATCATCTTTACACACATTTTGGAAACCTATTTGGATATGAAGAATATCTTTAAGAATTTGGTAATCATCTATTTTAGGTGACCAAAATAAAAATAACTATGTTTTTCCATATAATTGGTTCTAAAAAAAAAAAAACAGATGAAATTCATAGTGTTACAAAAATTATTCACACTGGATAAAAACGTCTTATAAATAAACTAATATAGTACCAAATGTGTTCTTTTGTACCCAATTTCTCCACAAATTTGTCCATGAAAGATGGAAAGAGGTTTTCCAATATTCCAAATTGTCTCTTCATTTTTATCTTAGCCCTCATCCATAGGCTTCCTATGTTGTTGGTATGCACCTGGCTGGCGACAGGTTGTGCAGTTTAACTGGTTTTTCAAAAGTCCTCTGCATACAAGGAACTGTGATGCTTCTTCCATATCAGTAACTTGTGGAATGAGATCCATCACAAGCAATTCAACAGCAGCAGCAGCCTGGTTTGTTAAGATTTTCTTGTGAATCAACAAATTCAGTTCTGTTTCGTGGATGACCTCTTTGAGCCATAATTTGAATGCTATTTATTTACACGAAAAAATAGGTATTTTATAGTTTTGTCAGGTTTTATATTATGTTAATTTGGGGTTCATTTTTTGCATGCTTGTGAAGGTGTATGTATATATATATATCATTTCGTAGCATGTGCTTTGGCATACATTATGCAAAATGTACCATTTTAAAAATCATAAAATGGATATTTGTTTCAGGGTTCTGAGTGAAGCAGGAATAGAAAAGATTTTCGTGCCATTTTGCTTCACAAGTTCAAACCAGGCCACAAAGTGAGTGAGGCAACTCGTAACATTAAGCAGGCATGAGGTGAGGACACAGCAAATGAGAGCACAGTACAACAATGGTTTGCGATCAAGAGATGTGAGCCTCAAAGATAAAGAATGTAGCGGACATCCTTCCAGCTGTGATGACAACTGTTTGAAAGCCTCAGTTGAAGCTGATCCAAGAAAAACAGAGAAATTGCTGGAGAGCTTGATGTAAGCACTGCAACTGTTTCCCAGCATCTTGATGGAATTGGCAAGGTGAAAAAGCTTGACAAGTGGATGCTTCACGAGTTGAATGACCAACAATGAAGATCTGCTCTTCACTTGTCATAAAAGAAAATCGATCCATTTCTAGACCGAATCATTACGTGAGAGGAAAAAAGGATCCTTTACGACAATAACAAATGATCAGCACAGTGGCTCGACAGAAACAAGGCGCCTAGCCACATTCCAAAATCCAAGGTCATGGCCACTGTCTGGTGGACTGTAACTTCTTGCAACCTGACATAACCATCACAGATGAAAGGTACTGTCGTGTATTAAACGTTGATCATCAGAAACTCTCCCAGCGACAGCCACCATTGGTGAACCGAAGAGGCCCAATCCTGCTCCACCACAATGCTCGTCCTCATGTGCAAAAGGTGACTCTTCAGAAACTGAACCCGTTGGGGTAGGAAGTTCTCCCTCACCCAGCCTACTCACCAGACCTTTCCTCCACAGACTACCACCTTTTCAAACACCTTGACAGCTTCCTCTGTATGAAATCCTTCACCAACGAAGCAGCAACTGAAGCTGCCTTCCAACAGTTTATCGACTCCAGAAATCCAGATTTTTTCAAAATGGTGTAAATTCGCCTGTGACTGAATGTAATGGAGCTGACTTCGACTAGTAAACTTCACGTTCATCAACGACACGGAGTCTCACTGGTGAGGTTAAAGAACCGACAAGACTTTTACAACAACCCAATAACTTGTAACCTGTAAGCAACTTTTAAAGCCTATAATAGAACCGGGGGGGTGGGTGGTTCCAGGAACTGATATTATTAGTAACTTTAAAATACACAAAATAAGTGCCGCAGCGAAGGATGATACGGCGTAGGGCCCAGATATGTCTTGGCCACCTAAAATGGCAGGATTATTAGCCAGCGACATGAACAACAACACAGATGTGAGCTGGTTTACCTGACTTACCGAAGGGGTTAGACACCTGGTGTCTCCTCCACAGATTCCTCGATAGGCCGTTCGGATTTACCTGTACAGTTAGTTAAGGGAAGGTATCGCTGGTGGGGTGTACGGTGGGGGTTTCACTGCACCCCGACCCCCCAGCGAAAGCTCTACGGCTGTAACTCGGGTTGATACTAACCTCATGCCGCGGCTGGAAGCGTGTGACTTGCAAAAATTCAGCGTTATCCTCTGCAGCTGGCAGACATAGCGACCGACGCCGTTCTGCAGGACGTTTTTCAGAAAACTACTGGGGACGGACCTAGACGACATCTTCCTCTCCCCGCCTGGGTTCGGTGAGCAGGGGGGACCGGTGTTCCGCCGGAACTCGTTTGGAGAGCGCCGGCGTTCGGTGGGCAGTTAGGTTCGTCAGGAGATACAAACGTATGATATTTTAAAAGAAAATAAATAAAAATAAAAAGCGATTCAAGATATTAATCTGCTAAGGAGGATCGGCGGTCATTCTTTTGGTAAGTTCGCCCGTCCGGGGGACGCTTAGGTGGTGGGGGAATCACCGGCCAGCAGCGAGAACTCTCCAGGCGGAGGAGGTAGTGGCGTCAACTGGACTGGGCAGCGGGGAAGGGAAGAATCGGTGGGAATTATCCCGTAGACTGGCTGGAGTCTTTCTGTCGGTGAGGTGCGAGGACGGCTTCTCCTGAAATGTAACTCTAAAGTTGGATTAGTGCTCAATCTACGCTGCACGGCACCTGTCCGTCCGTCCGTCCGTCCCGCGATTAACAACGATGATGGAGAACGGTGGCAGTGAGTCGAGCTGCTCCGGCACCGAGAGCACGGCGAAGGCGGCCGACGACTCAGACAGCCTCCTAAGCGGGGACCTCGGCTTAGGACAAGGCCTCAAGCCCGGTGGCCTTCAGCCCGACGGTGACGCCGAGGTGCTGCTGCTGCCCCCCCAGGCGGGCGCGACTCGGACTCCGGCGGCGGCGAGAGGGGACAGCAAGCTTCATCGGATACTGGCCCGATCGCGGCAGCGGGCACCTGCTGATAAGGATGCGCCCGAGACCTGCTTCCCCGTTTACGCCGACATACCGTACGGGACCTCGCTTCGACAGCAGCGGAAGCTGTTCCAGCAGGATCTGTCTTCACTGATGCAAAAACACGGTTGTTGTTCCCAAATAGCGGACACCTACCCTGATCTCTCGAACTTTGGTGAGTGCGAACAGCGGGACGAGTAAACATTCTCATTTATCTGTTTAAAAAGTGCGTTGTCCTTTAATTGAAACGAAACTTGTTTTTTTATAGTTTAGTTTATACACAAAACCCAGCAGGAAATTTGTTATGATTGCGAATAGAATACAGTATGCATACAACCCAGCTTAAAAGTTTAAGTACTTTGGTAAAAGCTGCCCTAGAGCTAATCTAGGAAACCCATTGAAAAGATCAAGTATTTAACCAGTTATGAGAATGTGTTACTAGAAGAGTTAACTTTCATACTTTATATGAAATGAAAGGACAAGAGATTTTGAGTAGTTGACTTATGACAGTAAAATTCTCATCTTGAAAACAAACAAAAGAATTGAATGTACTCACTGCATTTGTTAGTAATTTATGACAATTCTTTTTATATTGATGCTTTTGTCATAAAACTAATCCAGAAAACTATTTTTACTGAGATACTGATGCACAATGAGGAAATAACAATTATGTTCAGAATATTTGACAGGTAAAATTTCGTTCATTTTTTGTTGAATAGTTAAAAAGCATCGTTTACTTCTTTGAAATAAAAATATTAATTTTGTTTAACAATATATTTTAGTTTGTTTTTTTTTTAAGTCAGTGAAGTTGTATTCACCTGTGATGACCTTTTTTTTCTTTAAAGTGCTGAGGAAAAGTAAGGATGTGGGATGGCAAAATCATGCAGATATACAGCAGAAATTAAGTGAAACAATTCAGGTAAGCATCTCAAGACTTCCTTACTGCTCTTGAATCTATTTTTTTTTGTAACAGTTTAGTAGTTTCTTTGATTTTGAATAAATACATAAATCAAGATCAGTGATTAAGAAAGAAATATTAATATCCAATATTTGTTCTTGAAAAAGTAAAATGTATGAAGGCTCCTCATTTAATTGTAAGCCAACACTCTAAAATACTCACCATTCTACTCAGCTGTAAGATAGCTCCTGTCTTTTCAAAATACTTTCCCTTGAAGTCAGATACACTTCCTCCAACATTGAATCCATACATCAAATGAATCTGGAGACTATCTTTGTATAGGCTACATTGTTCAGCCATTACAGAATGCAGAACCTCATGTTCACTGAGCTTCAGGAACAACCAGAAGTTGTATGGAGCATGTGTACTGGAATAGGATGGGGGAAAATTTCTGTTCCAATATCATGGATTGTCTTCAGAATTGCACTTACTGTGATGAAGATGTCATATGTTCTGCAGCAGGATTTTTGGCAATTTCTCCTGGCTTGCTCAGCATTTTTTCCTAGTAATGTTTACATACCTTGCATTATTGATATTAATTTCAGGCTTCACAAAGTGTGTGACAAGAACACTTTGGCAGTCAAATGTTGATGATCAGACTGAGGGTTATCATCAGTGACTGACTTCTTTGAAATGCTTGTAGCACCTCCATAAGCCTATTTTATTTCACTGAGAGTGGCAGTGAAAGTCAATCTACATCTCTCATATTAACAAATGATACATTGATGTTCATTTTGTAAAGAAATGCCCATCTGAGCAGCTATAGCACATCTGTACTACACCAACTTCACAATCAAACTGAGCTACCTGTGTTACTTACATGACTACTTCACACTAAGCATATGCTAGAGCTTCATTCTCTGTGATGATGGTGTGATTATGTCACTACTACTCACTCTACAATGTCTGTCTTAGAATTAAATGAACACCCTAATAATATTCATACTTATCTTTCATTTTATAAATGTGTATGAGTGTTTAACTAGGTATTTAGAGCTTAAAGGTCTGTAGTTCTATACAGCATCACACATTTGTGTGGTTTATTTTCTTTAAAATTTTTTTGTTGTTGTTTAGGAAGTTGAAGAACTGAAATTGGAATTTGAAACATGTCAACAACGTCTGGATGCTAAGTATAAATCTATCACTATTCTGAAACAACAGGTAAGTTGTACCATGTTATAGTGGGAGCTGTTTCTCCTCTGATTTGACAGAAATGCTCAGCAAAAAGAATAAAAATGCTTTTGAGTAGCTTCTGTATGTCAAATTACTGTACTATGCCCGAAAGAAAGTCTTATTTACTCCCACACCAACTTGGCAACTTGTTTTGCCACTTACCTGTGATTTCTGGCAAAAACAAAAACCGATGCTATTGCTGTTTATCAACTTAAAACAATCTTTCTCCAAAATAATCTTATTTTCCTCTTCAAAATGCATCATTTTGATCTTTATTTTCAAAATTTTGCATATCCTACACCTCCCTTAAAGAAATCTCTTGGAGCTCCACAGGTTTGCACGTCTGTGTGATAATTTTACAAGTGCTGCCATTTTATTATGGTTTGGATTAGTTGAAGATCAAATGGCACAGTAGTCCAAAGGTCACGGGGCTGAGTTTGCTTCTTATGGAAAATGGCTCAGTTTGGTGTACCTCCCTAGCATAGTTTCTTTTCACAAGTTTGCTGCGAGTAATCTGATTTCTTCTCGCATCTAAAATTGAAGAGCTCTAGTAGGGATGACCCTGCCAAAGTTGGAAGTGCTGGGCCACACGTGGAGTAGGGTTAGCAACACTTCCTAGCAGATAACTATAGCTCTACACTGCTTCACCAGGTTTGTCTCCCTTATAGATGTTGGCATACATTAATAACATTTCAAGATGGGATCTGTTGATCGCCAGCTAAGGATACATGCAGGCAGTATGAAAAAATGGGATTTGTAAATATAAGCTCAAAAAAAAGCTGTTTAGTTTATTTGAATGTAGAACCTATCTAATTTGTTTCTTTGTTTGCTGTTGTTTTTTTTTAAAAACTTTAATAAAACTCTCTTCTTTTCTAAAGGGGGTAAATGCTGATGATTTTAACATTACTGAAATGCCTCTCCATTTTTTTTTGTCTCTGAATCGCTGAAAACCCTTTAATGACTATACTTTCTACAGATGTATGAAACAAAAATGTACAGAGACTCAACAGAGAAAAAAAACAAAGAGGAAAATGAAGAACTTATTAAGGTAAAAGATTTTCCTTATGTAGTTAGTGTCAGTATCTGGAGTAATAATTTTCAGAAAGCAAATATTACAATGTAACTTCTTTTGGGCCCCCAAATTTGTTAATCACAGCATTAAGTGTTCATTCCAATACTTCAGAAATGGTCAGCACCCAATTACAACACTTCAGGTCTATAAGGAAGTTCTGTTGTAAACTTAGCAAGGTTTATTCAACGCGGGACATGCAAACATTTCGGACATTTTGTTCAGAATACAATCAGCCTGCTTCAGATCACATCATATACTTTTGTCTTCCACTTTATATAGATATCCTCATTCTTGAAAGTTCAAAAATAATTATTCTTAATTTTTTTTCTAAATAGGAGCACTCTGGTATGAAAAGAATCTACAAAATAAGATTATAGTCCAACCTCTAGTATCCAGCAATCAGTTATCCAGAAAATTTTAAGGCCAGTCCTAGTTTAACAAGAAGTCCAGAAAATTAATAGTAGTTCAGAATCAGAGCGAGAAGAAATGGGAGATTGGTGTGGTTTATGGACTGGTTAGTGTTTCTGAGTGCATTAGTTGGTAAACATTCAGCAGTGCTGCACTCATTTATTTAACTCTCATAATGGCTTCTAAGAGAAAATTTTTCACTAGTGATTCACCAAGGGAAAGAACTGCATCAGAATCTTAAGCATGTAATGCCTAGAATAATGGAAAAGGTGGAAATATTAAAGAAAATTAATAAAGGAGCCACCATAAAAAATCTCTGTACAGTTTATGGTGTTGGTTCTTCCACTATATATGACATTAAAAAGCACAACTTCTACTGCCTCAATTGTCTCTCCTGACACAAGCACCTGAATCTTCTAGTCTGCCTTATAATTTTGTACTTCAGAAGGGGAAATAGTCAAGATTATTTGTTGAGTAAATTAGCTGGATTCTCAAGGTTAAACTGCAATAAAGTAAAATGGTCTAAGAGAAGTAACTTTAATAATATTGTTACAAAAATTCTGATTTGCTCATACAAAAGTTTTAGCTCAAAAAGGGACCTCAGTAAAAAATTTGGGAACCAGAATCTAATTTTTATGAAATGCAAAACATTAGAATACTGATACGAAAATAATAATGGTATGGAAACCAATAGAATGTTCCAAATATCCTACCTATATCATTTTCTCCAATTCATCCAAGGTGTTTGGTTGTTGTTTGACTTTCTCAGCAGCCATATAACCCCTTATAGCCTTAATGATGATCACATCAGGACTTTGTGCAGGTGAAGGTATCTTTGGGAATATTCCAGATAGTTTTTCACCACATTGGTCATATGCTTGAGGTAATGTAGTCTTGTTGGAAGATGATTCCTTGCCCAGTGACACGTCTTCCTGGGGGAATGGCATGATGAATGAGCATTTTTCCTGTACCTGTCAGCAGTCAGTATACCTTTGATTTTATTCAAATCTTGGATACTCTTAGCTGATATGCAGCCACATACTTCACTGTAGCTGTTGTACGCTGACAATTATTTCCTTTGAACAAATTGCTGTTGATTATTGTCAAACAGTTCAAACTTGGACTCATCTGTAAAGAGCATCTTTTTCCATGTTTATTCACCATACTGTTTCATTGCTGCTGCCCCTTTTAATCTTGGATTTGGTTTCCTCTTTTCGGCGAAGGTTTTTAGGCAACTTCACATCTGTTGAGACTACTTTGTGCTAATGTGTATCTTATGTTCTTGAAGAAACATTAACACTTGCAGCTGCGACTAGGTAACTTGCAAGATCTCTACTAGTCTGTCATCTATCACAAAGAATGACTCTGAGGAACTTAACATCACTTTTGCAGAGATTGGACCTTCTTTCTTGACCATGTCTTTTATCAATAGTAACTGTTTTGTGTATCCTTGACTCTTGTATGTAGTTTCTTTTTAAATGTGAAGTCTGGCTGCAGTCTGCCACATGGAATGACTTTTGCTAGCTGAGACTTTGAATTCTATATGATTGTCGTCAGATATTTCCTTGCCAGGAACCATAGTATTCATCACACTACAATGATATCACTATCTAACTGTACTGTAGAAAACCACATCTCCTTCCAGCATGCTCAAGTCTGGAAAACTTTGTCTTTATTTCACTTTGTGAATATATTGTTTCTGTATAGAACACATACAGGCTGCTCAACTCTATCATTGTCAGTGATGATTAACTTCAAACCTGATTATTTATATTTAATTTAAATATTTCAGAATCAGAATGCCTGTTGTCAACTTGAGAAAATTAATTAAATAAAAGTAATTTTACAAACACATATTTAAAATAAATACTCAAATACCATCTAATAAGTTTTTCTTTATTTATTTACATTATTGAATCTTCAGATATTATTTCTGTTGTTTGTGTTTTCTGAATTTGTATATATATCTGCTTTCTATAATATAATTGGTTAATGTTATTTTTATTTAAGATTTATAAACATGGAAAATCCATATTTTTAATGTAAATGACCAACTCTCTTGCCTGCTGAGGTAGGGGCCACTTGGTAAATCTTCTTATTGCTAAACATCTGGATGTTTAAGTAAAAATACATCAGTTTCTTGAGTTACTGAACTCTCTTTATTTCTGTTTTCTTTAGACTGTCAACAATTTACAGTTTGAATTGGAATGTCAGGAGACCACCTTTATTGGCAACCAAGAGACCTGGGCTTATCGATTTGATAGGTAGGACATTCAAAATCACTTTTCTAGTCAGTAGAAGAGTTAATTTGGGTTTTGTCACTACTTTGTTAAATCTTTTAGCTCCATCTTTTCCTTTTGTCACAAATAAAATCAAAGATATAAAAATATAAACTTAGCAATTTTGGTAATTAGATGCTTCCTGCAAAGTAATTAAAATTATTTATATTTTATTGGTTTATTGTCAAATTTATTGTAATATATTTATATTTTTTCTTGAAGTAAATTATTTGCCTGTACAATTTTAGAACTTTCATAAAATTCAAAATGTTTCTTTTATCCTTAAAGTATTAACGTCACAGGGCTTGAACTTCCCTTTTTTTTCATTAATTTTTATTCTAACTTTCTTATTTTTCTTGAGCTAGTTTGTAGACTTTAATGATTTAGAACTAATTTAGAATTTTCTAATTCTATTCAGAACACTTTTTACACAGGTACAGTTCCAATTTTATTTGCTTCATTGTATTTATTGGCTGCTTGAGTTGCTGATATGATGAAAATGATGTGCTTAGTACCATTTTTGTTTTACTAGTGGCATTCTGATGATTTCATTCTAACAGATGTTAAAATAATATATTTCTAAAGATAAAAAAAATGTTTTGCTGTTTATGTGCACTAATGCATGTTTGGTTTTGTCTGCTGAATTCATCTTCTTTAAAATATGTAATGTCTTTTATTTTATAGTTTCATGATTTATAATAATTCAATAGCATCAAGTAGCCAGACCGATATGGTTGTTCAGATGGAACTTGGCCAGGTACACTCACAGCAGTTCTAGGCTTCATTTGGGTGTTGTATATATCACCTTTGTTTACACTGATCAACATAACTGACAGCATTGACATTTAACAAACGACATCATGCAACTTTCTGTTTAGCTGTGACAAAAGTTTGATAAGTGTATCTCCCCCCCCAATTAAAATTATTAAGGGCATCAGGCAGCAGAATAGCATCCAGCGCCAGATTTATTTAGACAGCTTAGCATAATACCATAGCAGTCCCTACAACATATCAGCAAGAAACTATTATTTTTTGCTATCTAGCCACTACCACGGTATTCTCCTGCTTTTCATTGTAGTCTCTTTTTAACTGGTTTTCTCCAATTTATAGACAGAAGCAATCTAATTCTCTGGGGACTTGCTCTATCCAAGCTTTGCAAAATTGTTTCTGGTTTGGGTTTTGTTCTATTTCATTCAGCTACTGTTTTTTGTGCTTAGCCTGTGAACGAACGAAAGAAAGAAAGAACGAAAGCGAAGAGAGAGAGAAAGAGAAGATAGAGGAAAGGGGATCTAGGAGAGCGGAGAAAGGGAGAGAGAAGAAGCGAGAAAGCGAGAGAGCGAGAGAGAAGTGAGAGAGAGCGAGAGAGAGAGAGAGAGCGCGCGAGACGAAAAGAGAGCGAGCGAGAGAGCGATAGACAGAGAGCGCGCGAGCGCCGAGAGAGAGAAAGAGCGAGGCGAGAGAGACGCGCGATAGCGAGAGAGAGAGAGGAGAAAGAGCGATCGAGAGCGCGAGAGAGAGAGAAAGCAGAGCGAGACGCGAGAGAGAACACGCACCACTCCCTCCCGAGAGACCCTCTCTCCACCCCGCTAGAGACTGCCATCAGACTAACTCTCCCGAGCTCCGACCCTCCATACTCCTCCCCCAAGCTCCACCGAGAGAGCGAGAGAGCTAGAGACTCCCAGACGCGAGCAACGAGAGACACCAGAGACGATGAGAGCGAGAGAGAGACACCCGAGAAAGCGAGACGAGACCAGACGAGAGCGCCCGAGAGCTAAGAGAGCGAGAAAAGAGAGATAGAGAGAGAGAGAAAGAGAGAAAGAGAGAGAGACGAGACAGGAGAGAGAGAGAGCGAGAGACAGAGAGAGAGAGAGAGCTAGACGAGAAAGGAGAGAGAGAGCGAGAGGAGCGAACGGAGAGAGACGAGCGAGACGAGAGAGCGAGGGAGAGAGGAACAGCTAGAGAGAGAGAGTCAAGAAAGAGCGAGAGAGAGAGAGAGGAGAAAGAGAGAGAGAGCGAGGAACGAAATAGAGAGAGCGAGACGCGAAAGAGAGCGATAGAGAAAGAGGAGAGCGAGCAGCGAGAGAAAGGTAGGAAGAGAGAGGCGCGAGAGAGAGAGAGAGAGAGAGAGAGGAGAAAGAGAGAGAGAAAAGGAGCGAGAAGGGCGAGAAAGGAGACGAGAGACAGCGAGAGCGAGAGAGACTGAGCGCGAGAGATAGAGCGAGGAGAGCGAGAAAGGAGGAGAGACAGAGCGCGAGAGAGCGAGACGAGGGAGAGAGCAGAGAGAGAGAGAAGAGTAGAGAGAGAGAAAGAGAGAGAGCCAGAGAGAGAGAGAGACGCGCAAGAGCGAAAGAGAGCGCGAGCGATAGCGGAGAGAGAAATAGATAGGAGCCGCGAGCGAGAGCGACAGCGCGGCGAGCGAGGCGCGACAGAGCTATAGCCAGCGCGAGAGAAAGAGAGCGCGCGAAAGACGATCGATCGACGCGAGAAGAGAGGAGGAGACAAGGAGAGAGAGCGAGATAGCGAGCGTGAGAAATAGAGAGATCGAGAGCGACGAAAGATCGCGCGCTCTGAGGAGCGAGATACGCGAGAGAGCGAGATAGCGAGAGAGTAGAGCGATATCGAGCCAGAGAAAGAGAGAGCAGAGAGCGATAGCGCGAGTCCTCTAAGCTCGCTATCTCTCGCTCTCGATCTCTAGAGACATCGCTCTAAATCTCTCTCTCTCTCTCTAGCTCGAGAGCGCTCCATCGAGCTCGCTCTCTCTCGCTCCATCTCTCGCTCTCTCTCTCTCTCTCTCTCTCTCTCCATCTCTCTCCATCTCTCTCTCTCTCTCCATCTCTCCTCTCTCTCTCTCTCCATCTCTCTCTCTCTCTCCCTCTCCTCTCTCTCTTCTCTCTCTCTCTCTCTCTCTCTCTCTCTCTCCATCTCTCTCCATCTCTCCATCTCTCTCTCTCTCTCTCCATCTCTCCATCTCTCTCTCTTCTCTCCATCTCTCTCTCTCTCTCTTCTCCATCTCTCCTCTCTCTCTCTCTCTTCCCCCTCCTCTCCCCTCTCTCACACACGCACAGACATGCACAGGACCAACACAGACAGACAAAGAGAGAGAGGAGGAGACTACTGGAAAATGTCTATAGGCCAAACTTCCTTTTTAGTATTTCTTCATACCTGAAATTCTGTAATGCTAATCATATTCACTAGTAAATTTTTTAAAACTGTTCTTTCTCCCTTCTCTAAATGATAAACATTACCACCACAACCTGAAGAACAACATGTGCATAAACAAAGAACATACTTCCTTAATGGCCAGTCTAACCTTATCGGTCCAAACATGATTACATAAGAAATATAAATTGAATGAACTTTAGGTGCATGGTTATTATTTTGTAACCAAAATCAATACCTTCCATATAATTCTGTCTACCCATCATATTCATTTGCAGTAATTAGTTTTAGAAGAAGTACAAGAACCACTACATCTTAGACTACATACTGTCTGTCTGAACTATATATGGGATGTAACTGCTGACTGCTCCGCTCTTTGTAGTGTAGTGTAGGCCAACCATGAGAAAGTAGTTTTTAGTACAATTATATGTATCACACTGTTTCTGTTTTCATAAAAGTTTATAATTTTTCTTTAAGAACTTGCTAAATATCAAATTTAGTTTTATTAATTTCATGTCATGAAAGTTTCCAGACACTTAACACTTATGATATATCAAAGAAAGCAATTTATGAATATAACATAATATAAGTTATAAGTTTTTTATATAAAATAACTATCTTATTTTTTAAAAGACAAATTGATGTTGTGGTTCTGAACACCTCCTAAAAATAATAATTTAATACAAGACATTGGATTAGGTTAGTACCATCTCAGGTGGAGTAAGTAGTGCTATGATGATGATAAATGACTGAGCAATAAAAGGTGGAATTTCTTGCAACATGCAAATATTTTTGAAAAATGTACTCAGAAAAGTTTTGCTTGTTGTTGTCTTGTGTTTCAGAGTTTGCCAAGACAATGCTGCATTGTCAATTGCCTATGGGCAGCGTACTGAGGAACTGAAAAAGATGATAGCTCAGAAAATGGGTGAGTTGAAATGCTGAACTCTTCTGTCATTGCTCTGCCACAAGCCATTTTGATCTCTTTAGCCTCCCACCAGCATCAGTGAGGAAGTGGTTTACTGGAATCTCTTCTGATTCTGGAGGAGAATCCAGAACAGGCCGATATAGAAGCAGCTGGAATTGAAGAGCAAAAGAAGCCACTATACCTTTGACTAGATACAAAACACAGCTCAAACCCAATCGAGCATCTACCTGTACCCAACCTTATAACCATTCACTACTGTTTATGAACATATTATCTACTAAAAATAAATCTAATTTTTGTCTTTTGACAAAAGAGAGAGTTTATAATCTTGAACCAAACCAATATTTTATCACCACCTGGGTCATACCAATTATTTACATGATTTTAGGAGAGATTCTCTAGAAATTGTTTGACTGGTGGCCAATATTTGATGATACCTTTTGTATATATAATGAAAACGTTTTTGTTTTGATTCTTCCATCTCAGTAGTTCAGACTCTGCTGTGATACTTAGTCTCTCCACAAAAAACTACATGTCAACTGTCTTTCATTTTTTTTTTAATTTGCAGAATTATCATATAGCTGTTTGATGGTTAGGCTAAATGAATAAATCTGATCAAAATAATTATCTGTTCTGGTTGGTCTAAGGTGATTTCTTAATTCAGTTAGTTTGCTATTTTAGAAATATATATATATATAGTTGTAGAAAGCTATTCTCTCCCACCCTCCTTCCACAGAACAAATGCTAAGGTTTATCTTTCTCTCAAACAGCTCTGTCAAGAGAGAGGGACGAGCTGCTTGCACTCTTAGATGTCCAGGAAAAAAACAAGTACGAAAGATTACACAGTACATCTGAGGATGTTAAATACAGTTGCTTCTCTTCAACAGAGGTAAGAGATAACAGTCTGGCAGCCTTTTGGTTGGATTCTCAAGCCACTAAAGATTGGTTGTTGAAGCTCAACAAAGAGAAAAACAGTTTTCTGTTGTTGCTATAAGAGATTGCATTCCTCTTACTGAAATAATCACTGCATCTTATCTGATTGCTTTGTGAGAAAAACGTTGGAATGCTTTTTTAATAAGATGTTGCATATAGTGGTGGCCAAAATTATTGTACCATCCTAAGTAATTCTGTTTTTTTTTTTTATAAAGTGCAGTTGCATCTTAACTTGAAACATTTGTTTTGTTTGCGATATTATTTATGTATTTATTAAAATGGTCAAAACAATATTGCAGTGTTCAGCTATTGCAGTCTACTGCCTTATTACTCTATTGTTGTATCTCAGTGTACTACATTAACCCTCTGTATAACAAACTGGAATGCATTCGCCCATCTCTCCATTACCTTTCAAATCTGTATTACTAAGTACAGTTTGAGCCATAGGGATTGTGATACAATACCCTTGTAACAGATTCCTATCACTCCAATGTGTTTTGCATGATGAGTATATTTGATTTTTAAAAAATGGCCAGTTCAACACAACTACTAATTAGTGCTTCTTGGCTGGGGTGGAACAAGGGAGGTAAAAACTGACATGGGGGGAATTAAGAATGTTTAATATAGAGGCCTATAGACATTAGAACAATGCTTAGTTTTATTACGCTAAAGAGGCATTTTAATTTTGTAACACAGTTTGAATATTTTTTTAAAACATCTTGTGCTGTAGTTTTGGCTACCACTGTATATGTTAAGTGTTTTGTTTTGTTCAGTTGTCTTTTTTTATATATACAGTTCTCTACCAATTAATAGAAGACTTTTGCTGTTTTGGTGTCTCTGAATGAACGGCTTATCAGAGGTGATTATAGGTTTGCCTTCCTGACCATTACTGACACCAGGCTGTTTGGCTGGCTACCTGTCCTTTCTTTCTCCACTGACTGTTAGTATGTAAACTGATGGCAGCATGTAAATTCTCATGCTGTCCATGATTTGTTCTGTTTGGCTGGCTGCCTGTCCTTTCTTTCTCCACTGACTGTTAGTATGTAAACTGATGGCAGCATGTAAATTCTCATGCTGTCCATGATTTGTTCTGAACAGATGTTGCACTGGGGAGACAAGGTTAAATTGCAGGGACCTGAAGCAAGCTTCTATCTGTCATTAAGTTAGAAATTGTTCCCACAGTACAATGCTACAAAACCTAACAAATTCTTCAGCACCAGCAGAGCTCAGTTAAAAGATGCCTGCCAATAAATGCATCCTCACTCCTGGACTGTAGTCGTAATTTGAGAAGCAGAAAGAGAGGATTGTTTCTGTTTAACTTGGGGAGGTCAGCTTTTGAAGCAATGCATGTGGGAGCATTCTCTAATTGTCAGCAAAGAGAAGGGCAAAATCTTACCTACATCTTTCCCCTCTCACCATTGTATTTTACCCTGATGGCAACAACACAGTCGTCTTTATTTAAGATTTATTAGAAAGCTGGTCGATTGGAGCTCCATGTTAAACTGATTTTTCTTGTTAGCTGGCTATGACTTAGTCAATGGATTAAAAGAGCTTTATAATGCTCTGTTTTATTTTAGCCATTTTCTATTCTCTGTTGAATTGTACAGGAAAACATTGAGAACTTACAAGTCTCTCCATTTTTCTAGTTAAAGGTATGTTGTTGTCTCGTTTACCAAGTATCTTCAGCCATATTCTAAATCTCCAAATAAAGCTCATATGAAAGTTAAGTCTGAAAATTTTAACAATAAAAAAATTGCTCCTTATAGATTTTAAAATTATTAATCTATTGTCTCTTCGTGTTCCTACTCATACACAAATTTAGGGAAAACCACCTGTTATTGTATGGATGGAGTCTTGCTTTAAATTACGACCTTTAACTTTAATCTGGATTTTCCTTTTTCTTCAGTTTGCTGTTCTTGGTGCCTGTATATGTCGTGGATACAACCCAGACCCCTGTGGCTGTGCCTATGCCGCTGCAAACATGAGTAGAGAAATCTGCATGTTAAGAGAAGAGGTAACGTCTCAAGTTCTACTAATTAGGCAGTCTTTGACAAAATTTTTGGTTCATTTCTTCTTGGAGTTGAAGCCATTTTTTCTTGATAGCTCAGTCAGGCATTAACTTGGTAACTGTTCTTGGTTCAGATTGAGCTGAGCCACCAAAGACACCAAGAAGCACTCCTTACTGTGGATGCCTACAGGTATGCATTTGAGGAACAGCTGATGAACACAAAGCAGCTGATGAAGTGTGTGGGAGAGCTGGCAAATAGGCTACCCAAGTCCAAGAA
This sequence comes from Nautilus pompilius, assembly GCA_018389105.1. Lineage (NCBI taxonomy): Eukaryota > Metazoa > Mollusca > Cephalopoda > Nautilida > Nautilidae > Nautilus > Nautilus pompilius. The sequence continues at coordinate 93,555 of JACATO010001114.1, forward strand.
ATTCAAAACAATGTCATTGCTGAAAAAGAGCTCTGCTAATCGTATGTACTCAGTTTCTTTTTCTTTTCCATTTAAAAACTCATTAAATAGATTAGTCTCATGAAATATTTAAAAGCCACAAGATTACTGAAATAACTACAAATTTGTATACTGAAGAACATTTCTACTGCAGACTATTAGGTCGTTACAAAAGTTTTGCTGGTTTTATATTATGTTAATTTGGGGTTCATTTTTGCATGCTTGTGAAGGTGTCTGTAGATAAGTTATATATCGTTTTGTAGCATGTGCTTTTGCATACATTATGCAAAGCCTACCTTTTTAAAATATAAAAATCATAAAATAGATATTTGTTTCAGGATTTTGAGTGAAGAATGGATAGAAGAGTTTTTCATGCCATTTTGCTTCACGAGTTCAAACCAGGCCACAAAGCGAGTGAGGCAACTCGTAACATTAAGCAGGCATGAGGTGAGGACACAGCAAATGAGTGCACGGTACAACGATGGTTTGCAAAATTTCGATCAAGAGATGTGAGACTCAAAGATAAGGAACATAGTGGAACTGATCCAAGAAAAACAAAGGAAATTGCTGGAGAGCTTGTCGTAAGCACTGCAACTGTTTCCCGGCATCTCGACGCAATTGGCAAGGTGAGAAAGCTTGACAAGTGGGTGCCTCAGGAGTTGAATGAACAACAATGAAGATCTGTTCTTCACTTGTCATAAGAAACAAAATTGACCCATTTCTTGACCAAATCATTACGTGATGAAAAACAGACCCTCTACAACAATTGCAACCAATCAGCACAGAGGCTCAACAGAGACAAGGCACCTAACTACATTCCAAAACCCAGCCTCCACCCAAAAAAGGTCATGGTCACTGTCTGGTGGACTGCAACTGGTGTCATCCACTATAACTTCTTGCAACCTGGCAAAACCATCACAGCTGAAAGGTAGTGTCATGAATTAAACATTGTTCATCAGAAACTCTCCCAACTACAGCCGCCATTGGGAAATCGAAGAGGCCCAATCCTGCTCCACAACAATGCTCGTCCTCGTGCTACAAAAGTGACTCTTCAGAAGCTGAACCCGTTGGGGTAGGAAGTTCTCCCTCACCCAGCTTATTCACCAGACCTTTCCTCCACAGACTGCCACCTTTGCAAACACCTGGACAGCTTCCTCTCCTCTGTATGAAATCCTTCTCCAACCAAGCAGCAATTGAAACTAACTTCCAACAGTTTATGGACTCCAGAAATCCAGATTTTTTTCAAAATGGTACAAATGCACTTGTAACTCGTTGGCAGAAGTGTATTGATTGTAATGGAACTTACTTTGATTAATAAACTTCACGTTCAGCAACGATATGAAGTCTCATTGTTACAGTAAAAAAACCGACAAAACGTTTGTAACAACCTGATACCTGGTTGAGCTAAACCGAGAGATTTTGAGAGAAGACAGAGACCCTGACTTTTAGTTTTCCTATCACACACTCTCCTAAGTAGTTTTATGTTGGGATTTTTTTTTGCAGTTTCTTTCATTGATTAAATTTTTTCTGTAACAAAAATTCTTCCAATTACAGCATTTAAGCAACAGGCTGCTGAGGAGAGTAAAGAATGCAGAAACGGACCCTTGTTACAATTAACTCCAGACCATTTAGACTTGAAAGAATTCCACACTGATGATGTTGTTACGTCTCTGATAGAAATGGTGAGTTTCAAACCATTTTTATGGCATCTGTGCCTGTTAGTTTGTAACTACAATTAATCAGTAAGTTAATTTGTCATATATATAATATTTTCATTGAGTACCATCACCACCTTCATCTAGTATATGTGCAATATTTATGTCTACCCCCTGGGTACTTACTCTCAGTCTCCAGCTTGTACCACAAATATATAGTATTCAAACCCTTTTGGTATAGCTGATATTAGTCAGGTGTAAAACAAAAGAGTATTTAAGGTGTTAAGTTATAATGAGGAGGCAGACCTGGGTTAAACTATGGCCTACCTCAGTCTTACAGTGATTAATGATTTTAAAATTATGATGTTGATGAAATTGAGTTTTTACCTAAGTAACTGTAATTTATATTAAATAATTAAAATACTTAGTACAGCAATGAATATAAAAAGCCCAAGACATCATTGTGTGCTTCCTCGTTGATAAATCATTTCTTTCTTTCCTTTTTCATAAGACCCTTCACTTCATCATTGTACTATAGATGAAACTGTATTTAGATGCATCCTTGTAGATCCTTGCATCCATATGGATGGGATTTATAAACAGAAGCATATTTCAGCACTTATAAATGGACTAAATTCGTTTTGTATAAGCATTTTTGCTAAAAAAATTTCTAAAAATGCAACTTAAGTAGAAGAACTTGCCCTTTTTCAGCTTCAGGAGAGGAATGAGCTGCTCGCCTACCAGAGGCTAGGGGCCAGAATCTTGGCAAACAAGATGAGAGAGCAGGAACAAAAGAACAACACAGACTGCAGTAATGGCACACCCAGCTAATGTGACCAGAGTATTAGAACCATCTGTCACACCACAGAAGTTGCCAAAACAGTACACATATTGGCATGCTAAATTATTTATATTTTCATCATTCTGCCTTTCATAGTTTCCGAGCCTTTCTATAATTGCTGTCTGACAACAGTTGCCACCGATAGAACCACTGTCCTTGCTTTATTTAGACAGGGTTTCAAAATAGCGAACATCTATGACTGGCTTAATTTTATGTTAAGTAAATCTCTTGGCTGCACTGCAATCGTGACATTTGTTTAAAATCCCATAAAATTAACATTGAACGAAAGTGGCTTGTCAAACATACTGAAAAAAAATTCTCAATGGAGGAGCATATGTGTAAATAGTGCATTTAAGAATTCATCACAACTTTAAGGCTTTTAGTTGCTAACATTTTCATATTAAAAAAGTATTACACAAGAAATTTTAGTATTAATCAACAGCAGTGTTAATAATCTATAACTACTATGAATGAAGTCTTTAAACATGACACTTGTGTTGAAAATTAAGTTTTCTTTATAGTTTCAATTGAAGCTAAACAAAATTAAAGTTTCGTTTTTTTTTTTAAAAAAATTAGGAAGGATAACTATTTAAAACAATTTGTTACTTTCAATTTTACACACTCGACAATATAGATTCCAGAAAGCTGCTTTTTTTTCTCAAAATATTTACATCATTTTTTTTATTTTGAATTTCTACGTACAAAGTTTTGTTTCACTTTTATTTATTTTTCCTTTAGGATTGTCTGATTTACATAACTGTTTGCCGTTTTTCCGTTTTTTTGGACGATATTTGTACCAGTACTAGCCTTTTGGATTGCAGACAGTTTTAGAGTTTTGTTTCTAACGGCGCCAGGCGACAGAGAGGAAACAAAACACTCCGCCACAGTTTTTCCTATTGACCTGTGATGTTTTGGGTAGTTGTTCACTGCATTATGTGTAAGGCCACAAATTTTCAGAAAGATCTTTTTACATTTGTTTGTTTTTTTTGTTCTAAATTTAATGTAAAATTAGAAAAACGGCAACTTCTGCCTTTTCTTCCCAGCTGCCTTCCTTACATCCACAGAAGAGGTGTTCCTTCCTGATACCCTCTGTTCCCCCCCTTTTTTAACTGCAGAAGTGGCATTAAATTTTTGTCCATATTAAAACCATCAAACAGCCCCATCAGTATTTACTTTTTGAAACTAATTTTCATGAGGCACAAATTTTTTAGTTCTTTTTGATATATCACTAATGAAATCAATAACTTTCTTTATAAATTGTATTTTTTTTTGCCAATCTTCATCATAAAATTAATAAATTATTGTTCTGGTTAGTGGTATGACATTTTTTCAATGGTAAATTATCCGAAGAATAAAAGAAATATATATATACATACATACATCGCAAAGAATCTTGTTGAGAAATTTTTAGGTTGGTCTGTGTCTCGAGTAAATGTTTGTTACTGAGGTAATTATCATGTGCCCCTAGAAAATAAACTTCCAAAATCATCTTTTGGTTTATTTTATCAGTACTGAAGTTTCTGGAACTATTAACCTTCAGATAACCAAACAGAATCTCACTGGCATTGGGGAGGAACTGATCACCCACAGGTGATGTAAAGGAAGCTTTCTGTGTTAAAATTTGGGGATATTTTTAAATATGAAGTTTGCATTTCAGATATTAAACCCAGGTAGATGAACCAGTTTTAGTTAGAATTTGTGATTTAAAGAGTTTGGCAGAAATAGTTGGAAGGTTTTTCTCTTTTTTTAAAAAAAGAAATCATACAATTAACAAAAACACTTGTATCATCAGTAATTCGACAAAGTACAGTTACACTGTCTATTTTTATGTAAAATCCATCAACTAGTTGCCCATTAATTAGCATAAAGACTGATCGTTTATTTGAGAATTTCTTTTACCGTTTCACCGGTTCAAGTCGCCGCTATATATTACACGATAATTTTCTGTGCTTTCAACTTTGAGAAGGGAAAAATCACACTTAGAAGTTAGTAAAATCTCTGACAGGTGATTGAAAGTGGTGGTGTTCTTAAAAATAGATCTGTTGAGTTATTTCTTTCAGCTGTTTAAAAAGAAGTAATTTTTTGTTGCTTTTGATATTTCTAATTTTAGGGAAAGTTGTCGGAGGTAAACTTTTAGAGTTATTTCCATCGATTTATTCTCTTTTCTTTGCGTATCAGTAAGTGAATGTTATAAACTAGGGGTTGGAGAATTAATAATAATGTAAAAGTTATTCATGGAAAGTGGAGAATAACTTTTTCATTTGATCAACAGGTATGCAGGGGTCATGTAAGCAAGGCTGTTCAGAATTTGAACTTGGATCAGTTGAAAGTGCAATATTGTGTTTATATTGTTATCATTATGCTGATTTTTGTTATGGTGACATTAAGAAGTTGTAGTAGTGATTATTATATTGTACACACATTATTTTGTGCAGAAATTATTCATTTTTTAAATAAAGGGATTTACAATGTTAGATTTGTGTTTGATTTCCTTATTTCTAGACACACACACACACACAAGGCATTTCATAAAATTCTGCCTAGAACTGGTGGGGCACATGCATAAATTTATCAGAAAATGAAAAGGACAGTGGGGATTTATGAGATATTGCTTATCTTACATGCAGAATTTCCTGAAGATAACATATTTAATAATTTAAAGTTAGAATGGTAAGCGGAATTCAGAAGTTATACTGGGAAAAAACACTAAATTTTAGCAAATCTTGGGTATTTTGTGTAGGTCTGCCTAGCTTTATAAACCAAAAATGTAGATGCTTCAATGGAAAATTTGTGAAAATATTAATTTTGTTTTGTTTTTTTATTATTAAACAAGAAATTGCGCATTAAAATCTAATCCATTTGGGTGGGAATGTAGATAAAGGAGAGTTATTTCCCTTTGGCATTTAAAAGAGACACGAATCAAAACACGGGAGACAACTGTAAGAAGAGAAACGGTTGTCTTTCCGCGACAAACTATTTTTTTTCTCAAATTTGATTACTATAGCTAATTAATTAATAAACGAAAGTAATTTTCACGATAGATCTGCCTGCTCTTTTATTTTAAATCACTTTTTGTTCTTTTGTTTAAGTTTTACGCTTTATGAAGGGGGCCTCTGAAAGTTAGATACCCTCGCAATCAAACTACAGCAGACTTAGGACGGCGCCCGGTAGAAGACAGTAAAATGTCTGTAACCTTCAAAAGAAGATGCAGAGCCGATTCTATTACTGCCGCAGCCCCCTTGAGGTCGGGGGATAAATTTATTTAGCGAGCTTCTTTCCGGGAAAGTCTCGTACTTCGACCATTACAATCGTTTTCACCTGCCGTGTTGTTCTCGCAGGTAAAATGTTCAGAAGCAATCGACAACCATGAGAACTTACCTGTGGTGATTAGAGGTTTCTATATTATCAGCGGATAAAGGCCAGATCGCGTACACGGCTGCCTTAGATAGACGCCTAAGTATTTGAGGAAAGTAAAGTTTCGAAAATTTTCCTTATTTCATTGAAAGCCCAGCGAGCAGAACTATTGGGTACACTATGTATCTGCTGATGCTACTAACTGCTTCTTTATTGATTAAACAGAAATGTCTTCGTGCTGAGAGATATTATTGGTATTTACGTGTTTTTATTGTCTTTTAATGAACTGGAAAGACTGGGTGCTCGAACGTATTTGTTTGCATTTAGAGTTGCTTCAGATTCGATCTTCGAGGAAGCACCTGACATAACTTTTTAATGAACTATGGATAATAATAATGGATTTAAATTAAGTTCTAGGCTGATTATCTTCCAAAATTAAAAAAACATGAAAGAAAGACTGCAGATCTCTCAAAAACTGTGCAGTATTAATGCTTATGTTATTTACTCAGTATGTAATACATTCAACACAGTTAAAAATCAAGGATGTTTATGTCCTCTCTTGTCCCAAGGAAAACAAAATATAGGATTTCAGATGTCTACATGCAGAATCTAAACTCTCACGATTATAAGTCACGACGGGTGCTGTGCACGAGTCCAGGCTGCTGCTGACCGTTTTTTGAAAAGACTTTGGCAATCTCTTCGCCAGATACACTTTCTCTACACGCTACAAATCCTTCAGAATCATTTTCGATTTTGGGAGACTCTTCAATGACCTATCTGGTGACAATTGCTCTCTCCATATATATATCTGTTGTTTGCTGCTTCATCTGCCATGATTGCAAAAAATCCTGATGTTCTGATATCTTGATCAGTCAAGATGAAGTGAGTACGGCGAGACAGTATTAATCGTTCTCCCTGAATCGCGTTTGGTTGATACAACCAACCATCTCCCGGTGTGCTCCTTCATGATCCTATGTTGTTTGTACAGCTTCCAGACCGTTTCACTAAACTGGAACCGCTTAGCGATGTCGGAATATGATAGGTCGTAAACTTTTCCACGCCACTGTAGGTACATTAAGGTTTACACATCTAATTTAAAAGTACAACAGAAAATTAGAGAAATGGAAGTGACTAAAGGGGAGCATCGGTTAAAACTGTACAACATCATTTATGAGAGACTAAATAATAAAGTACACATCAGTTTATATCGTGTAATCTGTACGTCCCGATGTAAGTTGCAGACTTTGCTACACAGAGAATTTCTTTCTGTTCGTGGCTTTGATTACGCGGCATCTTCAAAAGTATTGGTCGGTCCCTAGAGGCTCTTCCGAGACCACCCCCCGATTCTTCTGCGCGTGCCAAACACCCGTTCCCAGGATGCACTACTGTTTTAGCAGCCCAGGTGTAGTAGTACTTCTTAACGTCATCGTAGAACAGCCAGCGTCCCCGAGCACGGCCGGCGCTGATTGGCCGCTGCGGCAGACAGCCGAGCGGTACGTGGCGCCGCGGACGCCATCTTGTCGGAATGGATGAGGGGATTAATTATATTAAATTCCGTTTTTAAAAAAAAACAAAACAAACAACAAAACAGGGAACTGAAGCAAACAGACGGCTGTGGTTTGGGGGGGGGGTTACGCTGTTGATCGATTTCTCGATTGATCTCTTGTTTGTTTGTTCGAGGTTAGAATAGCATCAGGGAGCGGCAGGCCCCGCTGCTGCTGCTGTTGGTGTTATCTCAGAGCCGGGAGAGGGGGAGATAAGGGTTATCATGGATACCGAGACGGGCCGGCCGTCCATTTCCGGGCCAGACGCCGCCACCGCTCCGATATTTACACGAGTGCTGCGTTCGGACCCCAGCGAAACCGATGTAGGTCGGGTCGTCTGCTCGACGACAACGAGCTTTTGTCCCTCCTCGGCGATCGCGGCCTTTCCAGATTCTGCCGCACCCCGCCCTCGAAACACAGCAAGACATTTTTTCCCCTTCTATACGCATTCTTTTATAATAAGCACAAGCTCCAGGTCCCCCCCCCCGAGACCTGTCGGTATCCCCAGTAACCAGGAATGTTTCCTGTGGCCACGTGACTAACAGCCCTTCCTCCCAGTCGGGCCGCGAGCACCCTATTGGCCGGGCCAGTGACGTGCGGCGAGTCAATGACAGGGGGAGCCCTGAATTCAGCAAAGTGCTTGCCCGAATCTACCATTTTGTTTTCTAAAACAGTTAAAGGCCCTGGTACCCTCCACCCGCGCTTTAATTTTTTTTTACTTAATATTTTATACTAAAATAAATTATAATTTTATTTTAATTAAAAAAAAAAAAATCATCTCTGCATTAAAAGTTTAAAAAGTACATATCACAATAATCCGACTAATAAAAAAGTGAGGTGGAAAGCTGGGGTTGCTTTGCTTTAAGTTTGTCTCCAGTTGTTTCCATCTTCACAATAACTACGCATGTCTGTGGCAGCAGAAGTGAGGCCGATGACTAAACCTTCTGATTGGTTCGCTGTCTCCGGAAACTGCAAAAAATTATTTTAAAAACTTGAAATTAAAATATAAAAAAAAAAAAAAAATTTCTTAAAATTCGAACTTTAATCAAACACCTTCCTCAACAGTTTGCGTATTGGGAGTTATGGAATGTACATGCGAAACCATCGCAGCCAGGTCGGCCGAGGGCTGTGGCGATGAGGCAGAATTCTGCATTAAAAATCAATTTACAATACCAAAAAATTCCACATGATTTAATTGAAATAAGCGCGCAATGGTTTTAAAAAGTTCAAACAACTTTTACCTTGGAATTGTTCAAGCCACCAGGATATGAAGATAGTACAGGAATATTTCGACCGTAAATAATATTTGCCAGTAGACCCGACTCTTTCCATTCTTCAAAATACGCTTTGGCGTCTGTCTCCATTGTTGTGCGAAGCCGTGTGTGCTGGAGTACACCGGGCCCCTAACTTAAGTTAGGGTCATACAACACAACACGAAATAAAAACAGATATTGCATGGACTTACCTTTACTTGTAAATAAAGTCCATTCGCCTATCCTTTTGGACAAAGATTTCAATGACTTTATTGTAAAACTTCTCTTCATTTTCTTTCAATTTTAGAAGTCTTTCCGCCTCAATAGAGATGATTGCCAGGGATGAAAGTCGTCCCTGGTCAGTTTCAAGGCGGAGAATGGCCTTACAACGGAAGCCGTTGTAGCTGGTATAGCGAGGACCGGTTGGAACGACTCTGTGGCCTCTGGAACAGTCTGCACGACACCATTCTGGGCCAAAAAAAAACTGAGCAGCTGTCCGGACGATTTGCATTCGTTCCTCACCATTTCTGAGCTACACAAACCAATAAGACCAGCCTTTAGTCTGACAAAGTCAAAGTTCCCTCGCATATTTTGACAGGTTCCCCATTTTGGTGCCATTGGAATTTCGTGACATTTCATAAAAGTTATTGCAACCGACCAAACCTAAGAAAGCTGGTTCGTTGAAATCATCAAACCTGGCTTTCAGCTGGACAATGATATTGTCCAAAATGTTATTAAAAAATTCTTCTTCTGTCGTCTTTGGTCGCCTGTTTATTTCTGGCACGGCCATTTGGGCCCAGTGTACTGCATTTCTCTACGAATCGATCATAGTGTCTCTGAGAACGACCTCAACCCTCACGTGGTCTAGAAATTCTAACCCTTCAACGGCCTTCGGGTACAAACATGTCCGTCGCCCAGGCGATCGTCAGTTTTATATACTTTATTTAACCCTTTGCCTATAGTTTTTAAAATGAAAAGAACAAAGCTTCTTCTATAAGAACATCAAAAAACATTTTGGTATTTTTCAATATTTTATATCAAGAAATATTTCATTTTTTCGGGGCCCAACCCCCCCCCCACATTTTTAAATTAGATTTTCTTGAAGTAGGTGGCTGTTCTGTATTTTTAAATGAAATAGAACAACTTATAACAATTTTAAAAATTATATTACGTGATTGCTGCATTGATACCCGTTGGGTGGTAGTGAATTTTAACCCCCCAAAATTGGGGTCAATCTGACCCCAATTATCTATAATCGTAAAATGTACATACTTATTTAAATTTTTTTAACGATTTTCATGGGCTCGCACTTCACCGAGCCCTTTGCCGCCCGTCACTCGTGTATGCGGTGAGTCATCTGTCTCATTGTGCCACATCATAACCTGCGCCGAAATTTGGGGCAAGCCCTAAGCCCAGCAGTACTCCTTTCCCAGGATATTAGCGCATACACCATTATTATGGCAGGTGTCTCTACGTTCATCGCGCGCGCGCCGTAATTCTCTCTTAATTATACTAATGATCACTGCCAATAACTTGGAAGGTAGCAAATGTCCCCAAAAATTACCTGATGAGCAGAAGCTCTCCACACTTGTTGTTTTCACCACGGTAACCCCAAATAGAGTGGGTTTGTCACGTGCTTAGCAATTGTTGCTCTTCGCGAAATAAAAGCTGGTAAGAATAAAATGCATTGTAATTGATCAGCTTAGTTTCGTTGTGCTTCATTCTTTCCTATACGTAATTCTTTAAAAAGTAATCTTCTTCATCGGAAGTTGGATCTTCATCGGAAGTTGGATTTGTAATCCCAAGTACTCATTTCTGATGGGATTTGAGCAGACCCGACGGGAGAAAGAAATTCCTGGAGGGCATTAAATTTTCTCGGGGGCAAAATGATTTTTTAAAGCAACAAAATAAAAATCATAATAGAAAGACAGGGACCGGGACTCGAACTGTTACCACAGTAGGACTGGCTCACATTGGCTGATGCCACTAGGGCCTGCGACTGAGAGACTCGGACCCGACGCGATCGGCGTTAGGCCAACTTGGGCACCAACAAAATGGTGCAGGGGCTATCGGCCCAATGACAGATTTACGAAGGCGGGCCCGGACCCTCATTGCCCCCTCATGCCGCCGGGTCTGGGTTTGTGGGCGGAACTTTCAGACGCAGGTGGCCAACCTGTGTTCAGAATCTACAGCCATGGATGAACGTTTTGTATCACCATCGAAATAACAGCAATAACAATTACAAATCTGTGTTCCCATCGATTTTCTTAATTACGAAAGACTGAGTATAAAATGGAAGTAACAGGTGATAGAATCGCATCTCGTGTAGAAATGCTTCAGGTTACAGTCACGTGTTGATATAGCGCACTGTGATTGGCCACAGACCGACTATAAAAGTGTGGACAGTGATGAATGTGTGGTGAATAGTATGAGTACTGAGAAAGAAATATGACATGACAAGTAAAGGGAGATCAGGGTCTTAGCTAGTGAAGGCAGGACAGTTTGCAGCCCGACTTCATGTTTCAGAAGGAGCTCTGTATGCAAGACTCTGAGGAGGATACATAAAACTGCTGATGCTGACGATATAAGTGAACGGGGACAAAAAAGAAGCTCAAACTGTTAAAAAGATGGTTAGTACTTCAGGGTACATTCTCTGTGTGACAGACAACGAACCAGTAGAGATCATGGGTACGGGTGGTCTCAATAAATATGTAGCTGCATGATAACCTCTGCTGAGGAGAGGCAGCCAAACGGCGAGGCCTAAATAAACAGTAGGGTGACCAAACCCGGAAGGAGGGAGCTCTCCACATAGAAATTCCAGTTTGAACCGTTTGACAACAGAGATCGGCAGTTTGTTCGAAGGCGGGCGGACCGGGGAGCGGTATAATAGCCAGTGTAAGCAGATGCAGTAAAGCACAGGGTCAATGCAAGTGTAGGGCTGTATATTAGCCAAGAGGTTCAGAGATTTGCATAAAATCGAAGGTATGATGCTTGCTGATAGGTACGGTCAACTTTTCGAGCATCGTGCCATTTCCCCCTCGGGAAGACATTTCATTGAGTGAGAATTCACCTTCCACTTGACAGTGGACTCAGACACACAGCTAGTGCAATGAGAAACTATTTGGAACATAACGAAGTTGATGGAGCCCTCACAAAGATGCCCTGACCTGCACAAAGTCCTGATGAGGATATCAGTGAGACTAGGTATATGGGGTCATGTATAAACTAAAGAAGTCAAAGGGCGACCAAATGCCTTGGATGAATTATAAAAGGTCCTAGAAGTTATTTTGAGCAACATTCCACAGTTATACATAAACATGAAAATCGGGTGTCATGCTCTATATAAAGCAAAGGGCTCACATACCAAATACTAATTAGCTTTATAACGTATTTATTTCGTTTTTGCTTATTTTCTGTAATGATGCAATGTGTGTGTATTTAATCACTACATAAAATGCTCGGCTCCGCCGCCTCCAGCTACAGCTGTTGACGGCTGTAGTTCTGCTGTAACAAATCTTCGTCCAGAGACCCATTCTCATGATGTTCTACATGGACGGTTCACGAAGAGAGGGATGGGTTTCGGTCCACCGGCCACAACAAGCCGGCACACCGCACACCAGACATTTTGTCGCCTACTTTCATCTATATATCAGATTTAAGATAACGCTCGCCTGATAGATGCCCTCAAATCGGCGGTGTGCGAGCTATCACGAAATAAACTCTTGTGATCAGCCGCCATCGGTTCTCATAACCCGGCTTTTCTATCTCCTTTTGGTATTCATCTGTTAGAAAGAACCGACTTTGTTGTTGCTGTTCTTCTCCAAGCAGGGGGAAACATATAAGGCACGCAGATGTTCACATCCGGGACGTTTGCTCGAAATCCAATCAACGGAATGTGTGGCCTCTTTCGAGTTACCGCCCCTTTCGGCGTCTCGCGGCTGACAAACGCCGAAGTAGCTCCAGAGAAGGACGTTCAGGTGATACCAGGGTGGATGCCAATGAAGCCGATGCCGTTTCTGCTGCTTGCTGGACGCTGGGTTATATACAGGAAATAAGTTAGCTTTCACTTTATTACGCTTCTTGTGTTTTTAGACGGCCCCCGTGGAAAGGGTAGAAAATGGCGGCTTGCTAGATCTGGAAGCCGTCTACGGGAAATTGAAATGGAATTATTACAATTTTAGGAAAATGGTGGGAATACAGTTCCTTCGAGACGTGTCGCTCCTTCATTGTACTCATGCGGCTTAGTTGCCCGTCCATTTTCTCGCCCTGATTTCCTTGATGTGCAGTACGCTCGGCAGTATCCACAAGGGAGGCAACCTCGGCGAAGAAGGACCAGCGTTTCCGGCTTGTGGGGGGAATTCCTGGCAAGGAATCTTCGTCTCTAGATGTGGGCGGCAGCCGCAACACGCGATGGCCGGCCGGCTGGGGAAGAATCGCCAAACCGAACCGACCACGACCGGAAATCGAACTGGGGCTCTCAGCCTCAGTAGTCCAACCACTTTTTCGTCGGCCGCCCACCTCCAGGACAGTCATTAATAAAACAGAAAACCTAAGGAAGGGGAAACAGTTGGTCACAGGCGGCGTGAGGGCCCACTGGCTGCAGTGAGTTCGCGATGCCCCCCCCCAATCTGGGAGTATGCACGTAGTGATCGCCAGGCGACTGCGTACTTCCCTTGAGCAGGAAATTCACGTAGAACGACCTATGCAAAATTTGCTCACAAGATTTCGTTTTGCGGTTCCCAAAATAAATAATAAATATTACAGTTAAAACAGGTGCGCGTGTGTGTGGTGTGTGTGTGTTTGGCTGTCTGGTGTGTCTGTGTCTCTGTGTGTGTGTGTGTGTGTCTGTCCTGTCTGTGGTCTGTGTGTGTGTGTGGTGTGTCTGGCTGTCTGTGTGTGTGTGGTGTGTCTGGCTGTCTGTTGTCTCTGTGTGTGTCTGGCTGTCTGTCTGTGTCTGGTGTGTGTGTGTCTGTCTGTTTGGCTGTGTGTGTCTCTCTGTGTGTGTCTGTCTGTCTGTCTGGCTGTCTGTGTCTGTGTTTTGTGTGTGGGTCTGGTTGTCTGGTTCCTCTGTGTGTGTGTCTGGCTGTCTGGCTGTCTGTGTGTGTGTGTGTGTGTGTGTCTGGCTGTCTGTGTCTCTGTGTGTGTCTGGCTGTCTGTCTGTCTGTGTCTCTTTATGTGTGTGTGTGTGTGTCTGGCTGTCTGTGTCTCTGTTGTGGTGTCTGTCTGTCTGTCTGTGGTCTGGCTGGCTGTGTGTGTCTCTCTCTGTGTGTGTGTGTCTGTCTGGCTGGCTGTCTATGCGTGTGTGTGTGTCTGGCTGTCTGGCTGTCTGTGTCTGTGTGTGTGTGTCTGTCTGTCTGTCTGTGTCTCTGTGTGTGTGTGTCTGTCCTGTCTGTGTCTCTGTGTGGGTCTGTCTGTTTGGCTGTCTGTGTCTCACTGTGTGTGGTCTGTCTGTCTGTCTGCTGTGTGTGTGTGTCTGGTTGTCTGTGTCTCTGTGTGTGGTGTTGTCTGTCTGTCTTCTGTGTTTCTGTGTTTGTGTGTCTGTCTGGTTGTCTGTGTGTGTGTGTGTGTGTGTTGGCTGTCTGTGTCTCTGTGGTGTGTGTGTCTGTGTCTCTGTGTGTGTGTCGGGTGTGTCTGTCTGTCTGTCTGTCTGGCTGTCTGTGTGTGTGTATGTGTGTCCTTCTGTCTGGTTGTCTGTGTTTCTTCTGTGTTTGTGTGTGTCTGTCTGTCTGGTTGTCTGTGTCTCTCTCTGTGTGTGTGTGTGTCTGGTTGTCTGTGTGTGTGTGTCTGTCTGTCTGTGTCTCTGTGTGTGTCTCTGTGGTGTGTGTGTGTCTGTCTGGCTGGCTGTCTGGTCTCTCTGTGTGTGTCTGTCTGTCTGTTTGGTTGTCTGTGTTTCTGTGTTTGTTTGTCTGTCTGCTGGTTTGTCTGTGTCTGTGTGTGTGTGTGTGTGTGTCTGTCTGTCTGTCTGTTTTGTGTCTGTCTCGCGCTCTCTCTCTGTCTCTCTCTCTGTGTCTGGTTGTCTGTGTCTCTGTGTGTGTGGTGTGTGTGTGTGTGTGTGTGTGTGTGTCGGTCTGGCTGTCTGTGTTTTTGCGTGTCTCTGGCTGTCTGGTTGTCTGTCTCTCTCTCTCTCTCTGTCTCTCTGTGTCTGGTTGTCTGTGTCTCTGTGTGTGGTGTTTGTGTGTCTCTGTGTGTGTGTGTGTGTGTCTGTCTGGCTGGCTGTCTGTGTCTCTCTGTGTGTGTCTGTCTGTCTGTTTGGTTGTCTGTGTTTCTGTGTTTGTTGTGTCTGGTCTGTCTGGTTGTCTGTGTCTCTGTGTGTGTGTGTGTGTTGTGTCTGTCTGTCTCTGTCTGGTTGTCTGTCTCTCTCTCTCTCTCTGTCTCTCTGTGTCTGGTTGTCTGTGTCTCTGTGGTGTGTGTGTGTGTGTGTGTGTGTGTGTCGGTCTGGCTCTGTGTTTGCGTGTCTGTCTGTCTGGTTTGTCTTGTCTGTCTCTCTCTCGTGTCTCTCTGTGTCTGGTTGTCTGTGTCTCTGTGTGTGTGTGTTGTGTGTGTGTGTGTGTGTGTCGTCGGTCTGGCTGTCTGTGTGTGCGTGTCTGTCTGTCTGGTTGTCTGTGTCTCTCTGTGTGTGTGTGTGTGTGTGTGGTGTGTGTGGTGTCAGTCTGGTTGTCTGTCTCGGTGTGTGTGAGCGAGCTAAAAGAATGCAAGAAACAAACGTGTTTACTTTGGTGTGACTTCTACGAAGTTACATATATTCAATATCACTGCAATCAAATGCAACTAGATATAACACAAACGATTTAATCGCTAAAGAATAACTAAGGCACTAGAATTACCCAAGGGATTATATAGCTATATAGTATTGGGAGTGCTGTTGACAAAGAGTTATGAGAAGAGAAAGAACGTTTAATGTTAGATCCTGAGAGACATTCACGAATATCTCTGTAGTGAAGCGTGACTTTTACGCTAACCTCTTCTAGGTTTGCTGTCGTTTAAATATGGCACCAGGTCATAAGAACTACACCTGTAATTTATATTTCGTGTCATAAACGGCGGTCGAAAACTTGTTAGGTGACATTAAAAAAATAATAATAATAAAAGCAAACAAGTATCATTTCTATGTGTGTGGTGTAGAGAGGAATTAATGGACGTATCCGTGGTGGGGATGCATTCGCGAGAGAGAGAGGAGATGTGTATGCATATGTGGAGGAGAGCCAGACTCACTTTCAGAGTTGCTTCCCTTGTGTAAATCAAGACTATCAGAATAAGCTGACGTTTGATAGCCACTATAGGAATCATCTTTACCGTCTACAGAATCATGGAAACAATCTTCTGATCGCTTCAAAGCGAAACCTGAAGAATCTGAAGGTGATTCTAAATTTACACTCATTTATAGAGGCTACATATAACCGACTAAAATGTATTGCTAAAACTAAATGTTAAACTAAAGCTAATTTTAAGAATTAAGAAAAAAAAACGGAGGGGGGAGGGTTATTAGTAAGAACGGCGTTAAATTTGTGATGCAAATATGAAGGTTTTCGTCTTAGAATTAAAATTTATCCTCCGGAGGTGATATATTGGAAAAGTTCCCGGCTTTTTTCTTGGGCTAATTATCACGGCGACCAACATTTACCGAGATAGATCTACTGTGTTCCGAGAACACGATTAGATTTAAGACTAATCCAGACGATATTTCAACAGAACACGGTGCGTACTATGCAGATAATTCAAGATATAAGGACGGTGATATTAGAAGTCTCCTAGATAAAGCAGGTCTATAATTTTTGTAGTTTTAATTTTTTTTCTTTTTGAATTATAATTTTTTTTAAAATTTTGCTTACAACCCCCCCTTTTTATTATTCAGTGGCCACAAAATTAATTAATTATTTTAAAATTTTTCCAACACTTTTTAAAAAAATTATTCTTAATCCGGATAAGCAAAAGTACATCTTCTTTCGTGTCTTTTGTTTTATGTGGTAGCGTAGAGAATTTGCATCTGAAAATAATTGTTATATTATTCTCGTATTATGATTTCACAACATTAAAGTGAAAATCATACATTAAATATTTTGAATAATTTAAAATACACATTCCTAAATAAAGAGGTCTATTAAAGTTTATATCTTTTACGGTTCGTATGTTACGTTTACGTAACTAATGTCTAATTTTATCAACATGTTTTGTTTGTGTTGCTCTGGATCGAGCAAATTGTTAAATTCTCCATTATTTTACCGTAAGCAAAGTTATTCATTAATTATAAATGTTTCCATCAAAATCGTTTGTAAACTTACTTCTCGTATAATTAGAACTAATAGCTCTATGTCAGGGTTGTCAGACTCGTTTGCTATGGCGGGCCGTACAGATAGGCGTCCGCAGGAAAAATTGTCAGGGGGTAACAGACTGACAAAGTGGCATCAAGAGCAGGGAACGTGTCCAGCGCTGTCCCCACATATAATACGCGGTGTGTGTCACGTGACCTCACGCTTGATTTCTCTTGATATCTCAAAAAGAAAGAAATCATAAAAGCCAAATTTTGCAGATGATATTCTCCGTGTTATTCCCTTTATGGAAATATAAATTTTATTCTATTACATAAATATTTTGTTCAAGTTACGAACAAAAAAGACATATATTAGAAAATATAGATATATTGGAAAGAGTTGTCTTCCCTTAGGTGTTGTTTTAGTAGACAAGTATTATATGACGTACGAGGATAGAAGTGTGTTGAAATTTTTCTTTGTATTAGTCCGCTCACAGAGGCTGTAACCTTAAAAAAAATTCTACTTTAACTTCGAATAGATACAATTTAATACGAATACGAACATGCATATATGTACGCTGAAAAATTAAAGTATAGACCTGTCGTGACTTTAGAACTTATTCTACACATTCGAATAAAGTTTATATTTCCATAAAGGAAAATCACATCAAAATTAGACCTGATCTGAAATCGCATTTCTTTTATTATATATGAAATATATATATATGGTAGCGTGGCGGGAGAGAGAGAGAGAGAGACTCGCATTATTTCATTTAAATTTCCTAATAATAATTGCACCTCTGTCACTAAAATCATAATGGGCCGTCAGTAATCGAACTATTCTACCTGCACAAATGTTTTGGCTTTTATGTCTCCTATTTCGAGAAATCAGGAAAAATCAAACATAACCTGACACGCTGTAGCCAGATAACAGCGATATAAAAACGGCAGTAGGATGACTTCTACACCAACTACAATTTACAATTAAAAGAATAGGTTTGTAGGTAATAAGTATACTGATATATAAATTACTTTAGTTACCTTCTGCTGCTGCTTTCTGATACCTGAAACCTATTTTGGAGCAATGTATCACAGTTTGGAGCAAGTGACTGGTCTGCGGCTACCTTGAGTTCAAGTGTGCGACAGTAATTTGAGAACGTATTCTTCACTTGTTAATGTTGATGACAGAAAAGATCTGTTCACAGACATATGTTGTCTTAAACATGGACAGAATTTTTAAAGCAAAAGACTTTAACATGGGATAATTTGGTCCTAGATGTGGATAAAATGTGCCAATATCATTATTAAAAAGCTCATTCTTCAAAACAGAGTCACACTGCAGATCAATTATTTTCATCTGATGCCTCCTCAGAGACCTCGTGAACACTGGCAGAAAATGGGTTCTGAAAAATCGAAAAGTCTTTCTCGAGGCTTTTAAAGTCAGAAAAACCTTTCTTCAATTCATTTTTTAACCTAACAAATTTTGCTTTTGCACCTTTCTGTGAATGCATCGCAATGTGAGTCAGCTGTGTCATGTCGTGTTTTTAAGGTCGGAAAGTGGGCCAGATTACTTTCTGAAAGTTGTTTTACCCAAAGCTGAAGTTTAATTTCGAAGGACCAGTCATAAAGTTCTGTCACCAAATTGTTACGGCCCTGCATCTCTTTGTTAAAATAATTCAGGTGTTCTGTAATATCTGCCACAAAGGCAAGATCTTGAGGCCATCCATTATCCTTTAATTCGGGTGCAACCTTCCCTTTCTAATTTATAAACAACTGTGTCTCGCCAAGCAATTCATAGAACCGTTTCAGTACAGTTCCCCGACTTAGCCAGCGAACATCGTTGTGATGTCAGCCAACGAGAGTTTTCACTTTCCTCCAGAAGGCATTTAAACTGCCTGGGGTTAAGGCCTCGTGCTCGTATAAAATTAATTGTTTTTATAACGACATCCATAACATTATCCATCTTCAGTCTTTTACTTCACAGTGCTTCTTGGTGCAAATGGCAATGCAATGTATAAAACTGAAGGCTTGGATTCGTAGATAGCAGTTTTTCTTTTAACTTTGTGTCAACTGCAGCTTTTCTACCCACCATTTGTGGTGCTCCATCTGTGGCCAGACTCACAGCTGGTGCCAGAGCTTCCACCAAACTGTTGAAGATGTCATCACCTGTCGTTGTGTCTTTCATCAGAATCATTTCCACAAACTCTTCTGTTATGTGCATACTTGTACCAACAACTCCGATGAAAATTACGAGCTGTTCCACATCAGTTATACCCGTACTTTCATCAATTGCAACTGAAAATGCAACAAAAGACTCAACTCTGTCCTTCAGTTGACTACTGAAGTTCTCTGATAGATCAGTAATTCTCTCTGCGACTCTTTTTCTCGAAAGGCTTGTGTTAGCAAAAACTTGGCATTCGTCCTGACATATTAATTCTCAGTCATCAACATGCATTTTTTCAAAAAGATCCCTTCCGGAAAGGGTTTCGATGACACAGCTATTTCATGAGCAATCATCAGCGTCATTTACTGTATGAGCAACTTATTTAAATACTGACAGCTGCTTTTTCAACGACTTCTCTAATCGAGCCACCTTCCTTTGGCAACAGCAACCTGTTGTGTGCAAATCAGGAAGGTTGACATTGCATTCACCTCCTGAAAGAAATACGAATTTTCTTGAATCAAACGACATTCTCTCTATTTTTCTTTTCTTTGATAACATAATTATGGCTCCTTATTATTGAGTTTAAAATATCCTATATCCTTCAATTGAAAATAGTTAGCACGACTTTATATGTATTCCAAACACGTGGCAGTGGGTGACTGATACTATTCCCCTTTTTAGGTGTAGTGGTCAATGAGTACGATCCCTCTTTGACACTCTCTCGGCTCGCATGCTACCGTCCGTTGGCAGTTGGTACCTCTGTCGATCGTGTCGTCAACTAGGAAATCGAAACCACATGGTCAAATTACTCTGGATATTTTATACTCATCGCACTCTGAAAACCGGATCTAGTCGATATAGCTTGATTACCATGCGGACCTTGTTTTCATTGGATAAAATGTGGAGTGGGCCACCAATCATTGAACGTGTTACTTAGTTTCGGGGAGTGGGCGCTAAATCAATTTCAACTTACGATACTGTAGTTTGATTTGATATAATGTGAGTCAGTTTAGTTCTCTGTATAATGACTAAATTTTATTATACTGGGCTTTACTCCCTTGTATTTTATATAACTCATTTCTTCTCTTATTATTTGTTCTATTGTTGGGTGAGGATTTATCTTGTTGTGCTTTTCGAATACAATGATTGTACTTCCTCGAAACATCAGTCTTTTGTTCTCTTTATTTGGTTATGGTTTCTATGTGCGTCAGTCAGCTTGTGTCGTCACTTACCGCGCGACAATTGTGTGACACGATCCGTCTTCCGTACCCCAGACCTTCTACCGTGAACATCGACGGGTCCTACAAAAGGATGAGATTCGATCAGTCTTGGTGGTGTTGGGAGCTAGAGATGTGTCTATTACGATGTGTGTGCTATTTATCGTCTTTACAGAGGGGATGTATATAAAGAGTTAGGCCTCTCCGCGGGCCGTACGTCTGACACTTCTGCTCTAGGTGTTCTTGTCATCTTTACACCCAAAGTCAAATAGAGCTAAAGAATTCTATAACCTACAACACAATTCTGTTTATTATAAAAAGTATTTAACAATTTTAAAAGCAGGTTCACAAGTTTATTTTCTATCATCTTATTTGAGTAGGGATGAGGCCACTCAAAATTTAGATAAGTTTTGGCTTTTTTTATAGTTAGTGGAGTCTCTAAGGCGGTTATGCGATCACCTGCTTCATGTATCAGATCAATTAGTAAATCTGGTTTTACTTTTTCAATGCTCTAGATCTTGTAGTTCTGCTCACCAAAATCCATCAGCTGGGAGTGGTCTAAACGTGGTCCAGTCGTAAGGTTATTTGCATCAAAATAGATAATGTTAGATTTTATCTTTAGTTTGGTTATAATTCATACTGAAAACGTGATTTTCCCCTTTTTCTCCACGCGATGTTTCTGACCTCGACGAGCTCACCTCGGGACACCTGCGTTACCTTTTGACAGTTGTACCGCTACAGCCAAACTAAAGATCATATAATTTAAAATCTCCCAGGGTGAGATCTAATACTTTATTTCCCATCAGTTACACCTGTATGTTAATTACTTTCGACAGATGTATATTATCTTCAGGTGTATTTACACAGAGGTAGATGTAGCATGTCTAAGGTGATACTACAGAGATTCCATCCCGTATGTCTTGTTGTATCAATAAGAACATATCATAATCTGTTAGGCATCTTTAAGCAATTTCCAGGCTAGAGAATGGTCTGTAAAGAATTGAGATAGATCTAATTTATAAACCTTTTGACATTCAACTTTAAAAGTAAGTCAAAAGTAAGAGATCAGATTTAAAATAGACAGCATAATACTTGCGCAATGTTCGAATGTTGTACTTTTGACATACTTCTTTATAATACTCATGATCTGAATCTGAGATGCTCTCTTTATCTAATTCATTAAAAAAGTTCTTTTTGTTATATGATTAGTAGCTACATTATACAATTTTGTGGAAATTATTGTAAAAACTCCAATTTTCTTTAGATTTTTCAATATATGACTTCTTTTACACTCTATTATACACGGGTAACACCGTAATGTGGTCTGATTGTATAGTCTTCTTTATTGACTGCATCATTTTCTCCAAGGATTACGTGATCCTTCTTGAAATTGCACCAGACATTAGTCTGGCTACGAGCTCCTGACTTCCAGCGGCTCTTCGTTCTTTTTTTAAAGCTGTTACCTCGCCAAGATATGGAAATAACAGCAGGGAAAGGAAGGAAGAGTAGAACACGACGGTGTGTCAGCGAGCTGCTGTAGGCGCCGTAAATCGGCTGATTCATTTTAAAAATCTCGACAGTGGTTCAATATCTCCAAAAAAAAGAAGATGTAGACCAAAGCGAAAGATGACCTTTTACTGCTGCGAAAGGGCAGACTGGGTCCCCGGGAGACCAGAGCCATGCTGAAGAAGGAATTAGGCGATGTTGGCATTCACGTGTAAGGCGAGTGGATGGAGGAAGAACCAGAAAGTCTTTGAAGAAGCGACTGCTAACCACCAAACTGAAAAGGAAGCGTTTGTCACGGGCTAGAAGATATAAGTTAAGGGTGGAGAAAGATTGGAGGAAGATGGAGCTGTTTTCTAATAAAAATCCTTCTGAAATGCAAGGTCAACGGAGCCAGTTTGTTTGTTGGTCGGTCCATCAGAAAGCAGCCGCTGCTGCTCACATCATTCAAGGTGTAAAACACGGGGCTCTTCTTGCCGTGCGACGGTTCGCTCGTGGTGAACAGCGAGACGTACATCCACATCCCAGAGAGAAGACAGAGGACGCGGAAGCACTCGTTTTTTTTTTCTGCGTATAAATTTTAAAATCAGACTGAGAAAAACGGAGACTCTTTTAATGATCTTTAACTCTGCGTTGAAAATGGGAATTTAAATAATAGAATTTTGTAGATAGAAAAATTTTTTATAACAACAACAACAACAATAATAATAATAATAATAATAATAATAATAATAATAATAATAATAATAATAATAATAATAATAATAATAATAATAACATCTTAGAGTATCAGATTTGAAAGGTATACATTATAGAACGATACCTTTATGGATATATAATAATAATAATAATAATAATAATAATAATAATAATAATAATAATAATAATAATAATAATGCGATCGAAAATAAGTTTAGAAATTTGGCATGCAGCAGGTGCTTATCTCAAAGACTGCTCACGATCAAAGGGGGCCCAGTATGTGAAGAGCCACAAATCTCAACAAAATTTAAGCGACAAACGTTCGTTAGCAAAATCTATCGGAATTTTTTTAAAAGAAGAGCAAGTAAACCTGTTTCTAGGCAGTTAATTTCCTGAAATTCCCATTCTCCTCTGCTATTAAGCGATCAATTGGTTTACACACGTCAGGTTATAGAACAGTAACCAAGGAGAATAAACAGAAGACTCATAGTTAAGAAATACAACAGCAACAATAGAAATATATGCCGCCAACGTTCCATTTGTAGAGATCTTAATAGGTTTTAATGTTTTTTTTAAAATCTATGATCTGAATAAAACAAAAGGTAGAAAACAGCTAAATATGAAATATACGGTCTTACAGAATATTTTATTTATACACGTATCGCGCGGTGAGTATGATGCAGCTTTTCTGGGTGGAATCGCTAGAAAATCCAAAAACAATCTGTTTTTTTGTTTTTTTTACCAGCCTCGAGATTGGTGAATTTAGCCGCTAAAAAAACGCAGGGAAACAGCCCCTAGAGCGACAGTTTGAATACACACCTGGACAAACTGGTAGAAAATACATCCGGACCAACAGGTAGAAAAAGACACCGGGATTGACAGGTAAGAAACACACTCTGTCTGACAGACAGACAACACAATCGGACCTTTGGCTTTAAGTTGGATGCATCTGAGAAAGTTTCTTCATTGCCATGTGATTCTAAATTTGCATTAAAATTGTCAAATTGGGTATAACACTCGTGAACAGATCATACATAAGGTCGTCACCAAATATTGAGAGTATCTTTGATGCTAAAGTAAGTAGACAGATTTGGCAGCTGAACTTGGTGTGGCACAGTTTTATCGGCCGACTTTGGCAGAGGTGCCGAAGAGCCGATTCAATTCGCATAAAAACAAGGAAGGGCACGTCACACCGATATTGACCTTCACGTTAACCGTTATTACATAACTCACTTGGCTTAATGTAACAATACTATATCGTTCGTCGAGACCACAATGAAGCAGACATGTGGAATTCTTATTTCCTATCAGACTGTGCAAAATCAACTACACTCTGCTGATCTACAGACCAAATGTTCAGTATTTCACGCTCCCAAAACACTAAGACACTGTGAGGCGAAACTGTAGTGGGCCAGGATTCATTTTCGCTGGACTTCGGCATACTGCAGCCAGATTCTCTCTCTGATAAGAAGAGTAAATTAAATATGTCAAACGTCTTGCGAACGATATCTGAAGCAGGCGCGGTGCTTTAGTGCTTGCCAGAGGTGACAAAGCGCTACTAAAAGTCATGTGACTTGAGATGGTATCTATTCGTTGTCATTGTGACGTCATTAAAGTCGCTCTCGTGGAGAGTATTCACGTAACAGGCGGAAGTCATTGGCCCAAGTTGCACCGGGCGCCATGACAAACAGCCTTCCATATTTTGTCGTGACTTGCAAATGGTTCTGTAAAAATTTCTGGAATGGGTGGTGTCTCACCCATGCGCAGTCACTCTCTGAAAACTGGGGGGGGGGGGAAACAAACAGAAAAACTTCTGGTTTATAGGGGAAAATGACAGTGCTCCAAAAGGCAGGAGGGCATGGAAATACCTGCCTTTCCAGTCATCGACAGCGACTGGCAATCTATGGGGTAAAGCGGGCTTGTGTCTTTCTTCTTCTGCTCTAACCCATTGCTGTGGAGATAAGTTCTAACGGTTCTCACGGACGTCTGCAGATGTTCTGCCGCCAGAGTTTGTTTCCCACATTCCTCTTCACAGCACAAAGTTTTCATTCTCTTGGCTTTAGGCTTTTCAAGACACACACAAAAAGTTGTCTTATGGCTTCTCTTGAACCGGACATCCACCTTGTGAACTATCGACAACAGAATATCTAGTACCTAGAATTTTCCCATTGCCTTTTACCAATGTTCCATTCTCCAAGTATGTGCCACCTTTGAAAGTTCATCAATTCCAGCGAACCTCCTACTTGTGGCATGGCTGTCTGCAGGCTGAGGCTTCCTCTGTACCTATTCTTTGAGCTTGAGATCATGGGCTCACAAAATGGCCGGTCGTCTCTGCGTGTATTTAATGAATTCTCAGCTATTTCTAGTAAACCTACAGAGGAAATATGTACTAATAGGGATTCTCAACTATCCTTCAAAGCTTATCTGCTCGCTCTCTCTCTCTCTCTCTCTTAAAATCGTGATTACGAGTGTTATTTAGAAGTTATATGTACATGGTAGTATATGTGATTTTATTTCGATTTCAGAAGACATTTTCCATGCTGTCGGATGACCTTGCAGTGGCCAGATAGATGGCGCCCCGCTCTGCCATGTTTTTGCATACGCTTTTTGAATGTCTCGAATCTACCTCACCCAAGGTTTCTATAAAGTGGAAATTTACACCGACAATCAACAAATGAACTGTTGAATTTACTTTTTAAAATATTTATTACATTTACCGATAGCTGAGAATCTTAGTTTCGATAAAAGTCAAATAAAATTTTGTTTTTTTTTAAAAAAAAAAGAATTGAGCAAAATAACTGTTAACGCCTTAGATTGTTTACGTTCTCTTTGGCCAATCACGGGAGACTTCCGGTTAGCAGGGTAGTTAGACAAGCTGTATACGGGGTGTCCCATGAGAATGTCTATAATACTTTTCTATAGCCTAGAAAACAAAGGCATATTTCCAGGTAGAGTCTAATCCTCTCTTATAACCCAGACGCCTCCAACGTGATGCACTGCCATAAGTGTCCAAGATGTCCACCATCCACGGAGACGACGACGTAGCGCCTAACAACAGAGCGATAGGTTTTTCACAGAAAGAGCCGTCGAAAGACTAGAAGGAAAAAAATGTGTTCTATGTTTCAAATATTCCATGATACAAGGGGCTTTTTGTTTTTCGTGTTAGTTTGCAAGTTTGTCTATAAAAAAATCTGTTTGTGATTTTAAAGTTTTCGTTTCATTAAAAGCCCTTTTAAGATTAAGCCCCCTGGCGAAGTTTTTGCTGAACCTAAGCTACGCGGTCAGGTGAGATACAGCAGCCGAACTAAGCCGAGGAACACCGAACTTTTTCCGCATTCCACGTAAAGTGTAAACCGAACTATGGACTAAGACGCAAAAGTTAGTGAGAAGGTGAAAGTAGAACACTTTCAGTCCGGTGTATACACTTTTCATTCGTCCACACCTCAAATACGCTGTGCGGGCGTGGACCCTTATTTAGAGAAATAACATTGATCTATTAGAAAGGTTAGCATAGATTCGCCAGGAAATATTAGACTTACCAGATTTTTATTTGAGACGTTTTAAAGAGGAGACGCAACAGAATGTTTTCAAAGTAATCACCGGCTTTGAGCGCGAACATGGACCCATTGTTGTGGTTATTTACATTTGGTAGGGCTCAAAATTACAAATTGGTTGAGGTTACAGAACGTTTAGATCTCTGTATCATTCTACTGATATAATGTTGTTAACCAGTTAGACACATTTCCAGCAGATATGGATGGTATTATTAACCAATGTAGGTACTGAATTAATGGGCGTTTCTTCCCTGGAGATCTCTGCAGGTGTCGTCTACCTTATAACCAGTGCCGGATTAAGGAATGGGCTTTAGGGACTGCATCCAAGGGGCCTCCAGAGATAAAGTGAAAAGTTATTTAATTTGTGAATTCAGAATCAAAGTATAAGTAAGTGTGAGTCGCGATAAATTGTAACACACCACGTGACAATAGGGCTGAGCTAATTGACATGAGCCAGGTACTCGAGAACAAACTGGTGTCAGAGAGCAGCGTCTCAGCACAGGAAGTGTATAATTAAAATAAAGTGAACTTTTGCGTTACAATATTTTTTTTTCTCCTTTTTTAGCTGATAGGGTCAGACATTACACATCGATCTTTTCTTCTATCGTCAGACATGTGTCCGCTCCCACCACGTGGCTGCCGGGCCGGTCACGTGACCGTGTTGCTTTCGTTATGGCTGATAATGGCAAGAAAACTGAGTTACGAACTTGTGAGAGTTTCGGAAAGTCAGACATCATCAGTCGTAAAACGTTGAAAGGCGGAGAACGAACTTATGTCAATTTTATCTGGTGTAAAGCATGCGAAAGAAATAAGGAAATTATTCTCAATGATCCATCTATCGAGAGAAGAGTGTAAAACCTCGGCAAGGGTGCCAAATACTGTCACCAAGTCGGGGTTAGTATAAATCTTTATATTATTTTATTTATTTTTAATCTTCTATATTTTGGGGTTAGAATCTACCCAACAACCATGCGTGTCCTGGGCCAATGCTGGCATGTTAATTGGGTACTATGCCCGTAGCTATTTTGCCATTCCCTTCAATATAACTGATATAGAATTATAGATAAACCGATGCTATATCTTCTATTTTGATATCATGAGAAATATTGCCTTCAAATAGTCAGCCGTCCCACAGGCGTATCTTCTGGTTATGTCACAGACCTCTGCGGTAACTCCTGGCCCCAGCAAATTCTTGTAAATCCGCCACCCTGCGAGAAAGACGGACAGTGCAGGCTGCCGACAGGGGCCCGTCCTCGAACTGTTACAGCAGTAGGACTGACGCAATAGGGAGTGCCTGCCTGCAGCCGAACTCGAACTGTTACCAAAGTGGAGGGATGCAAATGAACCGCGCTTTCATTGGCTGGCACCATTAGGGCCTGCAGGTAAAAATCTGGGATCACGACGCCTGGGGCAGAGATCGCTACAAGGACTGGACAGTGACATCGGCCAGACACTCACTCGCCAGCTCGGCTTTTATTGCATCAGTTCTCAAAATCTTCTGATTGGGTGAATGAGCGGACACCTTTCGTTCTCTTGTCGGTTAACGGAAAACCTTGAAAGAATCTTGTGTGAGTGTGTCTGTGTGTGTGAGTGTGTGTGTGTGTGTGTGTGTGTGTGTCTGTGAGTGTGTGTGAGTGTGTGTGTGTCTGTGTGAGTATGTGTGTGTCTATGTGTGTGTGTCTGTGTGTGCGTGTGTGTGTGTGTGTGTGTGTGTGTCTGTGTGTGTGTCTGTGTCTGTGTGTGTGAGTGTGTGTGTGTGTCTGGTGTGTGTGTGTGTGAGTGTGTGTCTGTGTGTGTGTGTGTGTGTGTATCTGTGTGTGTGTCTCTGTGCGTGTGTGTGTGTGTCTCGCTGTGTGTGTATCTGTGTATGTGTGTGTGTACGTGTGTGTGTGTGTCTGTGTGTATGTGTGTGTATCTGTGTGTGTATGTGTGTGTGTGTGTGTGAGTGAGTGAGTGTGTGTCTGTGTGTGCGCCTGTGTGTGTGAGTGTGTGTGTGTCTGTTGTGTGTCTCTGTGTGTGTGTGAGCGAGTGAGTGTGTGTTTGTGTGTGTCTGTGTGTGCGCCTGTGTGTGTGAGTGTGTGTGTGTCTGTGTGTGTCTCTGTGTGTGTGTGAGCGAGTGAGTGTGTGTGTGTCTGTGTGTGTGTGTGTCTGTGTGTGTCTCTGTGTGTGTCTGTATGTGTGTGTGTCTGTGTGTGTGTGTCTGTGTGTGTGTGTCTGTGTGTGTCTGTGTGTGAGTGTGTCTGTGTGTGAGTGTGTGTGTGTGGTGTGTGTGTGTGTCTCTGTGTGTGTCTGTATGTGTGTGTGTCTGTGTGTGTCTGTGTGTGTGTGTCTGTGTGTGAGTGTGTGTGTCTGTATGTGTGTGTGTCTGTATGTGTGTGTGTGTCTGTGTGTGTGTGGTGTGTGTCTGTGTGTGTGAGTGTGTCTGTGTGTGAGTGTGTGTGTATGTGTGTGTGTGTGTGTGTGTGTCTCTGTGTGTGTGTGTGTGTGTGTGTGTGTGTGTGTGTGGTGTGTGTGTGTGTGTGTGTCTCTGTGAGTGAGTGTGTGTGTGGTGTGTGTGTTGTAAGCAGTAAGAATCTGATCAAACCGAGTGGTCGCACTTCCTACTATTTGGTGTCTTGTGTAAATAATTAGTGTTTATCTTTATTTTCTCAAGTTTATCGCAAGAATGGATAAGTGGTTAACAATAGATTCACCAAAAGTGCATGTTGCTGAAACGGAAAAAAATAAAAGGGTCTGCTGCGGTCGAATCAGACAATCGAAGGAGAATTGAAAATCCTTAGGCAATTTCGCGATTAACTAAACGACGATAAGTAGTGAGAAAGTATGATTCCGACTGCTTACAGTTCGGATTTACGTGGAATGGAGACCAAGGAGATCCACGGCCTCGGTGCGTTATTTGCTGTGAAATCCAAGTGATTCATGCAAATAATTAAATTCTCCTTCATTAGGCATTATGGCCAAAAGTATATGTTATATATATATATATATATATATATATATATATGTCGCCTTTTCCACAATTAGACCCCTCCTTAAATCGGTATTTAGCAATTTTTTCACCCTTTCAGATTAATCATATTGGAATAAAAGAGGTTTGAGAGTGGAACAAGCAAAAGAAGACGACAACAAGAGAAGACGCAGAAGCATGAAGAACTGCTCAGTAAATGTCCAAAATTATTTGATTTTGGCTTCAAAGACAAGGCAGCAGTAGAACAGCAAACAGAGCAGACAACAAATGCATATAAATCCAATGATTATGACGGCAACATGAAAGAGGCACTACAAGTTCAAGTTGTCTCTGATGATACCAATGTCACAGGAGTTGATGCTGAGCAGCCCGGGCTTTTCCACCAGAAGAAAGATGATCTGGGATCTGAGTATTAGGATGATATTGGTTTGTGGACAAACTCAAATATAACAGAGGAGGTACGTGACTTTTGGTGTAAACAAGGTCCCGTGGAATGCCATCACCATGATGATGACTTTTCTTTATCCGAAAGACAATACCCTGATCAGAAAAGAAAATGTTCTCCTTCATTGATATTCCGAAAACATAACTGATGAGAATATTAAAAGGGAATGGTTAATGTATTCTCCCTCAACAGGAAACGTATATTGTTTTGCTTGCTTTCTCTTTGAGGGGATACATGGATCAACAATCCGGTTTTCCGTTGATGGATTTTCGGACTGGAAACATGCCTCTACAGAACATGAGAACAGTTCTGGACATCGGACCTGTACGATGACATGGATTTCTAGATAAAATGCTCTTGGACGAATTGATTTAATATTGGAAATTCAATTTACAAAGGATAAAGAATACTGGGGAAAAGTAATGCAAAGAGTAGTTTCAGCTGTAAGATTTCTCTCATCTCGTGGATTAGCCTTTCATAGTGATACAGAAGTACTTAATTCTCAACAGAATGGCAACTACCTTTGGATACTTGAATTACTTGCTGAGTGTGATCCTTTTCTTAGTTCTCATATAGCAAAATATGGTAATCAAGGACGAGGAAAAGCTTCATATCTATCTTCAACAATATGTGAGGAAGTCATAGAGATTATGGGAAAGAAAGTATTGAAAACCATTGTAGAAGAAATCATGGAAGCCAGATACTTTTTTCTAAGTATTGATTCAACACAAGACATATCTCACACTGATCAGCTGACTGTAGTTATTCGCTATTTTAGAAAATCAGATCATAGAGTTGTTGAACGTTTTCTTACTTTCATTCCCATTGCAAGTCACACTGGAGAAGCTCTTGCCAACATTGTCTTAAAATTCTTTGAACAAATTGGAATTGATGTAGCTAATTTAAGAGGATAGTCTTATGACAACGCATCAAACATGTCAGGATGCTACAAAGGACTTCAAGCACATATTCTCAGTATCAATCAACTTGCCCATTACATTCCATGTGCTGCATACTTCTTTAATTTGGTAGGTGTATGTGCTGTGGAAAGCTGCACTGGAGCAGTTTCATTCTTTGGTCTTATACAAAAGCTTTACAATTTTTTTTTCTGGTTCAGTTCAACGTTGGTCAGTAATGTATCAGTGCCTTAAAGCTGAAAGTAGAAGTGAATCTACATTGGTAGTTAAAAGAGCATCATACAGTAGATGGTCTGCAAGGGCCGATGCCACAAAAGTCTTGTCTAAAGGGTACAGCTATTTTCAAGAAGCTTTGAAGTTAATCTCAGAAGATGTAAATCAGAAGGCTGACACACGTTATGAAGCTAACACTATACTCAAGCAGCTATCAAAATTGGAAACAGTTCTCTTGGCAGACTTCTGGGCTGTCATACTAGAGAGGTTCAATCAAGTCAGCAAACCACTTCAAGATGAAACACTGGAGCTTCAATTAGCTATTAAACTTTTAAAATCTCTACTGGATTTTTTGATGTCGCAGCGGGATCAGTTTGAAGTGTTTGAAAATAAAGCAAAAGACAAAGCAGAAAATATGGAATACTGTGACGAACAAAAACGAGAGCATAGGAAAAGAAAACTAATCAATGATGGTAACGCTGAAGATGTTGCTTTGCGAGGAAGGCAGAAGTTCAAGGTGGAAACATATCTACCCATCATAGACAAGTTATGCTCAGCTCTTTCTCATCGCATTGAAGCATATAAAAATGTTCATTCATTGTTTGGTTTCCTGGTCGAATTTCCAACAATCAATGATGAAGACATTTCAACAGCTGCAGCCAAGTTTCAGATTTACTCAGATGATATCGAACCTGAATTTGTGCCGGAAATTCTTCACTTTAAAAGCTTTGTTGGGCAATTTGATGAAGTCAGGTACAAGTATGAAACACTGCAAGCTTCTGATATCTACACCCTTGTAGTAAACAATGGACTAACTTCATTTCCTAATGTTGAAATAGCACTACGGATTTACTTGTGTTTAATGATAACTAATGCGACTTGAGAGAGAGATGAAACACCTAAAGAACATACACAGATCGACAATGGCACAAGAACGACTAAACAGACTAGCTCTCATGGCAATTGAAAATGATGTTCTCAACAGCTTGCAATTTACTGATGCTTTGGAGAAATCCGTTTCCAAGAAATTACGCAAAGCAAACGTTTGGATTTTAATTGTGATTAGCCGTGTATAAATAAAGCTAATATTTATTTACCTTCTGAACATATCACTGAGGGCCCTCACAGTATCCGTTGCCCAGGGGGGGCTAGAAATCTTAATCCGGCTCTACTTATAACAAATTGTTATCCACACGCACAAACGCTTGGTCTTGGATCTTCTATCTCCCCGTACCAGAAGACCCCTCTATCTGTGTCAGCGGGGAAAGAGTGAAGTTTTAACGAAGTATATCAGGTACGTTGTCTTTCGTAGGTGATATACCAGTGCAGAACGACACGTGCACCTTAATATTAGAGACACCGGATAACAAGTACTCGCAGCTGCAAAGTTCATTACTATTTCAAATGCCTAGTTTCCTCACTCTTTTTACGGGCACCTGCCGAACAGGTAAGAAGATACCGGGATGGAGTTTTTTTTGTTGTTGTTGCTGTTGTCTCAGTTAAATTTCCCGAGTGCATGACAGGGAAAAATGTGTACTTAAATATTGTAAATCTATAAGGTGGGACCACGCCCGCCAGCCGGAGGGGGGCGTGGCTCAGGCGGGCGACAAAGTTATCGTCTATTGACAGAACTCAAGGCCCACGCTGGAGTGGGAATAGGAGTTTCCCCGCCTAACAATCGAGCCGCGTTCCAGTTATTTTCAGGTGAACTAGCCAATAACTCCCGGTCTCGGGCGGGGAAGTTGAACGTACGTATGCAGAGAGATCCGGCCGACTGGTCGTCGTCACTTAGTCCTCCATCCACGCACGAGTGCGTGCGTGCCATGGCTCGGCAGCAGTTGTAGGTAGAATCAATCACTGCGATCTTTTCGAGAGGTGAGCATTATCAGAATCCTTCTTACTTAGGAGTTACGATGTCACAAAACTAGTGGGGGGCAGGTAGAACGATGAATTCACGGCAGCCTTACCTTCATGACCCAACTGGAATACCTGCCGGATGTTAAACGAGCCATAGCTTCCATCCCATGCGGGTAAGAAAGTTGTTTTTTTCTTTTCTGTCTCCAGTTTCTTAAATCAATAAACATACGGCTCGGAATTAACTTGCATTATTTGTATTATAAATCAGCGGACACACCTGTCCTTTACACAGGGCAGGCAGTCGCAGATGTTTGATACTGTTTCGCCATCCGTAGCTAATATCAACGGAGTACCGACCTACCTGGTGAGAAACTAAGCCCGCTGTTACAAGTGGGTAAAGTGATGTGAATTCTGCTTCCTTCGTCAATAAGCCAGGTAAACTACTAAGGTATGGCGTTTTCATCTTTCTCTATTTAAAGAGGAGGAAGAAGAGACTATTCCAAAGAACGCAGAGTAGATTCTAACACGGTTTCGACCATTCATTCGTTCTGCATTTCCGTGATAAAAGGTGGTTTGGCATAACATTACAGAATTTGGAGGTGATGAGAATTTAAGAGATACTGCATTTAAAAGCTTAAAAAAATAATATTCATAAAAATTTGTATTCAAACTTAATCTAATCTCAAAAATTGTTCTTCGTTCCAGACTCAGCATGGAAAACAGAGAATTCAGATTGTCGTGGTTCACCAAATTCCTGAGCCTCGACTTCAAACTGTCTTCGTTAGACGAGGAATGGGTATATACGGAGGAACCACACTGCTCTCGACGACAGCAGATCTTATGCAAGTATCCTGAAATAAAGAAACTGATGGGTTACAATCCTTCCATTACCTACATCGTGACAGCAGAGGTTCTAGTTCAAGTGTTCATGTGTTGGTACTTACAGAATGCTTCATGGACCACCATTCTGCTTCTTGCTTACTGTTTTGGTGGCGTGATTAATCACTCCTTGGGCAGTGCCATCCATGAGATTGGGCATAACCTGGCCTTTGGACATGCCCACCCCAAATGGAACCGAGTGCTGAGCATCTTCTGTAACCTCCCAATTGCTGCTCCACTTGCGATCACATACAAGAAGTACCATGCTGACCACCATAGGTACCTGGGTGAAGAATACCTAGATGTTGACATCCCCACACGACTTGAAAGCTACCTGTTTCGGAATCCAGCAACTAAAATAATCTGGCTGATATTCCACCCACTCATTCATTCAATTCGTCCATTTTACAAAAGCCCCAAGTTTTTAACAACTTGGGAAATTCTGAACATAGCCGTGCAGCTCAGCTTTGATGCACTGATTCTGAGAATGTTTGGAATCAAGTCTCTGATCTATCTATCTTCTGGCACATTCATGGCTCTTGGGTTCCACCCCTTAGCTGGGCACTTCATCTCAGAACACTATCTCTTTAATGGAGGCCAGGCAACTCACTCCTATTATGGCCCACTCAACATAGTCCTTTTTAATGTTGGATATCACATTGAACATCACGATTTCCCATACATTCCTTACAACAAATTACCTCAGGTAAGAAAGATTGCAGGTGAGTACTATAATCACCTTCCATACCACACATCTTGGCTGAAAGTTCTCTGGGACTTCATCTTTGACAAGAATATGGGACCACAGGCCCGGGGAGTGGGGTACCTCAAATCAGACATCCAACAATCGGAGAAAGAGCAATGAGATAAAAATATTCGTCATTATACTAACAAAGCTCACCTGAATAACTATCTCTGATTTGACAGGTGGGACTCAAGAAAAAATTAGTGCTGAAGTTGATGATTAATGTCTTCGCCCTACCTGTAGTATGTTTAAAGATTTTTTTTGTTGCTATAAATGAGTGGATCAAAGCTGAAATATGATGCAGATAAACAAATTTAAAAATCCTTTTCCTCACCTGATTAAGTTATAAATGGAATCATTTAGAAATTGGGTTAGATGAGTTACATAAAATGTGATTTAATGATTTGAATGATCTCTAAATGTTGATATATATACATATGAATTTTAAGCTTTCATATCTTTAAATGATTTTTGGTAAATTTATGATTCACTAAACTAAAATAACGGCCATTGTAACCCACAGGAAATGAAATAGAAACTATGTATTTATATATTTTTTAAGCTTTTACATGCTAAAGAAAAGCATAAACTTGACAAATTATTATTTTATGGTTTTAAATGTTTAAAGTTCTGCTTTTGTTATGTAATTTGAATGACTAAAAGAAGAAAAGAAACTATAATAAAAAAATGTAATTCAGGTGTGTGTTCATTTGTAAGGATCTGTCAGAAGTGATGAGTATAAGGAAGCATTACACGTTTTTATCACTTTCAGAAAAGAAAAGAAATGGTAATAATTGGCACAGAGAACGAGAGATGCATTGGCGATGTGTTATTTCCTTGTCTGTAGGAATATGACCCTAACAAACAAACATTTTAATGATATTACCTGTTGTCATCATCAGAAGTTAACCCTAAAGATGGCAGTTTCTGTATAAAATATTATTTTTGAAGCGTTCGAATGGTTTGAGCCGGTCCAAGACCCACAACCTGCCATTTAGCAAACCTGAATGATGTAATCAACAGAAGGTCTTTCGTCCACAAAAACTGCTTAATTCTGATGATGGTGGAAGGAAAAGATCACTGAAACATAGGTTCATTAGTCAGTTCTTTCTTTTTTTAACTAAAGTGATGGAAAATACCCAAATTAACTCTCTAGTTTCTGAAATTAGTATAGATAAGTGGCATTAAGTTACAATGAATTAATTAAAATTATTAAAAACAACATAAACATAGCTACCAAAGACAAAAATTTCTAAATTATTTCCACTTTTATCTTTTTTTACTGTAGTAAAGTATAAAACTTATTTAATTATCTCCGCTGGCTGACTCCTTACTCTGGTATAGTCACAGTAAATTACAAATGGGGAGGAAGTCTTCTGAGTCATTCACTTGGGTTACACTAAACATTAGAATGGGCAGAACTATTCAATGCATTCACCATCTGTATAAATACATTAGGAATATTCAAATGAAATGCAGAATGAAATAGCAAGGCCATGATGGTAGCTGGCAGAGTTTCGTCTGGGTGTCCCTGGTAATTTTATGAAATATATTTAGTTTAATTACCATGTTGCATGTTTATGTGCAAACAAAAGACATTTGCAAGAATTTACTGTATCACCAGGCCCAAATCTGGACCGGAGGTGGTTTTAATTCTAATATTAGCCCCTCCCACACAAACAGCTTAGTCTCTTTAAACTATTTAAATTAATACATTTCTTTTTTCTAATTTTATCCACATTGTTAAAACATACAATATTAATAATTACGGTTATGTCTGTAAAATATTTTATAAAACCTTTTTAAAAACAACAGTCTCATTGTTGACACTGTATAGTAGTCTGTTTTTCATTCAGCCCAAGAAATGCACCTCTGTTATTTAGACTGTTAGCACACGAACTTTATGTAACAGAACAGGGGCCTCCACAAGCCCTCTGTTCACAAGCTTTTCGTGCATTGACCACTCTACTACTAAAGAAAAACAAACATTCAGTCTACTCTAAAATTTAAATAATCTGAAAATCCTTTCCGAATGCATTAAATCCTGGTAAATATTTCCAAGATTCCAATCAAATCTCACCTCAAATCCGATAGATTTCCCAGCCCCTTGTCAAAATCTTGTTAGACTGCAGTAACCCTGTCAGAAATGCTCATAGATTTCACACGTTAGTAGATGGAGTTTGTCGATGAGATTCTACGTAAAATATTTTATTAGTAGATGGAGTTTGTCGATAAGATTCTACGTAAAATATTTTATTAGTAGATGGAGTTTGTCGATAAGATTCTACGTAAAATATTTTATTAGTAGATGGAGTTTGTCGATAAGATTCTACGTAAAATATTTTATTAGTAGATGGAGTTTGTCGATGAGATTCTACGTAAAATATTTTATTAGTAGATGGAGTTTGTCGATAAGATTCTACGTAAAATATTTTATTAGTAGATGGAGTTTGTCGATAAGATTCTACGTAAAATATTTTATTAGTAGATGGAGTTTGTCGATAAGATTCTACGTAAAATATTTATTAGTAGATGGAGTTTGTCGATAAGATTCTACGTAAAATATTTTATTAGTAGATGGAGTTTGTCGATAAGATTCTACATAAAATATTTTATTAGTAGATGGAGTTTGTCGATAAGATTCTACATAAAATATTTTATTAGTAGATGGAGTTTGTCGATAAGATTCTACGTAAAATATTTTATTAGTAGATGGAGTTTGTCGATAAGATTCTACGTAAAATATTTTATTAGTAGATGGAGTTTGTCGATAAGATTCTACATAAAATATTTTATTAGTAGATGGAGTTTGTCGATAAGATTCTACGTAAAATATTTTATTTCTACCTTAGAATGTTGATATTGTCATGTCTCTCTCCCACACAAATCCTTTCCTTTCTCTAGATTCTGAAGCATCTCTGTTACGCTCCTTTGCTACTGAGAAAGTAAGAACAGATGTAGATGATACAAAACTGAAAGGGCAGAAGATTGTTGTTGCAAATATATTTAAAATTAAATCCATGTCACAAGTGGAAAGATGACTTCAGAAGGAAACCTACACAGATTCTACCAAGTGTTTTTTTGTGTGATAGTATGGAGTCCCTTTGATTCTAGGCCCTCGCAGTTGAAGAGCTTTTTGCAGCAAAGGTGGTGTCCTCAGATGGCAGCCTTGCTTGCTAGGTGTGTATGCACGGACTGTGACCTCGATGTTCCTCCCCGTGGCAACAGCAACCCATCCTGAAATTAAAAAAAATAGAGAAAAATCAACAATGCTGCAATTGTCTTGATACTTCTCATCTTTCAAAAATACATTTGGTTAAAATTATAGAACAATAAATTTGAAAAGCAATCTGTTCACTGCAATAATCCAATGCGATACTTTTAAATGCGGTAGTAGTACTGCTCACCAAAAGTGGGTGCTAGAGTCGCTTATTATTCAGTTTTCCACATCTACTTTACCATTTTCCTTGCCACTTTTGTCAACACACATTCTTCACTGAAGGTAGATCAACTACATACCAACCAAGTGGCTTGCTAGAAGTCACCAATAGTTAATTACACAACAAAAAATCCACCTTAGCATCACTTTTCTTACCAACAGATGAGAGAACAATATCAGCCATACAAATTTTCCATCCGGTGCCTATGAGGTGGAACTCCTGGCCAACCAATGCTGGTAAAGACTCCAGTCTCTCTCTGTCCCCTAGCGGTACCTATGTGAATCATCACAGAGAAATAATTTTATTAAAAAAGAAGAAAAAAGGGCATGCTGAAAACAAGGGTAATTCTTTATTAGGTTTGTATAAGGAGACCAAAGAATAAACCAGCACAGAATTAACTTTCTGTATATTATCTGGGGTGCATTTGTACCCCACTACTTGTCAAATCTCTATTACTTAGCACAGATAGAGCCACAGGGGCTATGATGCAGGGCCCTCGTTAATATGACCCTTTGTAATGCTCTAACCCCACATTTTGTGTTGCAGGTGTGTTGACTAAATATATGGCAAGTTCAACATGAATACTAACTCCAGGCTGGGGTGCAAATACAGAGGGTTAAAGAACCACAAAATGTAGGACAATCATACTGAATACACGAGTGAATAAAATAATTTCCAGAATCAAGGTGTATAATAATTCCGCACATTAAAACAACCTAGCAGCAGGTGAAAAAGAGTTGTTTGGACCAGTTTAACTAGTGGATTAAAATCATGATCAATGTGTTCAGGTTGTATCCTTTACCCATGTTCTATATTAGTCAATTGTAACCATAGCTACAATCAAGTATCTTGAAGTGAAAAACTTTCTCCCTTATAATAATGAAAAATAGTCTGTATTTTGTGATCTAGCCAGCTGTGCAGAACTGACTAATTATGAGCACAAAATGGGGAGTCTATATTTATTTCATAATGTGCAATACATAAATATACTATAAAAATTTTTTGGCTTATTTACATATTTCTATTATTTTCAGGCATTCTTTCACTGTTATAAAAGCCAGCTTGCTTCACATGTTATTTCCAGCTCAATACAAAGCCATTCTTTCATATGCTAATGACCTTAGCTCCCAAACAATTTTGATGTTATGGTATCAACAAACAGTAGAATTAAAATATCAAACCTTTAAATATCCTTTGAATTTTGTTTTATGAATTATTTTGTTAATATGTACAATGTTATTTAAAAAACTTCAAAACAAATTTAACATCTGGAATCAAGCTGGGCAAAATCTAAACTTACCAGTGATACTGACAAAACTCCCAAGCAGCTATTATTCATTAATTCTATTGGATTAAAGATTTAACCCTACAACTACCAATAAACCACCCAGTTGTCACTAAAATGTTTCTTCCGATATTGAGCCATTCTATATATATATAACACGTTTCTAGGCTCTGCAAAGATGAATTTTAAAATAAATAAAATGAACAAGTGATACAGATTGTAACCATGCAAACAGCTTACTCTCTTGACATTAATCCTGAAATATACAAAGATGGAATGATGATGTGCACAGTAATTTCTCCCTCCTCCGTGTTTAATGACTGGGAGGAAGCAAAGGTCTACCTGTGCTTAGTTTAAGGCATCATAACCCACTGATATCATAATACATGACAGTTAATATACTGCTAATAATAAATATAACAAATCCTCCCCAAGAACTAGGTAATAGTATTTTTTTTAAAGTTTGTTACAATAATCATTTTTGTAAGGTTATTACAGTTTTGAAAAAAAAACAACAACAGTATTATAAGAGAGTGAAAGCTTCATCATAGAAGCCTTAGCTTGGGTACTAAAACAATAGAAAGCTATTCGATGAAACTAACATCAGTAGAGTGATGTCCATCAAGTAAATTGCTTTTAGCCGCATAAGAACAAAAAGGTACGCTGGCAACCCATGCACTACTCTGAATACAACTGTTTTGTTTTTATTAAAAAAAAACAGGTGTCGTAGCAACATATCTGATGAACAAAGGCCAGCAAGCAAACATGGCTCTCAGCCGATCCATTGCCAGGCAACAGAAACACAGAGAGTAAAGTCAGAGGCAAACCTTTGCTCTGCTGCTAAGATAGCAAACATGAACATGAGAAAAAATCTCAAAAAGAAAAATCCCAGTGACAATATCTGCAGCATAAATTGATTGTCTGATGAATCCACATCAGGGTTTTGTTTTACTAAACTTACCCCAAGTATTTTGGAACCAATATTTTTGGAGTAAAATTCATCAGCCTTTTCACACTCCAGCACATGCACTGGGATGTGAATAGATGTGAACACTGTAAGCAAAATTGAGTTGTCACCCTACAAAAAACAAAAACAAAAATGCAGGAAAGAGATTGAAAATGCAGCATCTTTTAGCTTCACTACTCTATCCTTACCACAGGGGCGGACTGAGAGTATTATAGGCCCTCGGGCATAACTGTTCACTGGGCCCCTTAGTGCTGATGTCAGAGGCTACAAAGCGCCAGATAAGGGGAGGGCGGTTTGGGGGTGTCTCAGACTGCATCTGGAGTATATTGGAGCATTCATTTAATAGAATTTATATGGGAATCTCTTGCAGCTGTGGGCCCCTTGTAGCTATGGGCCCTCGGGCAGTGCCCGATTGACCGATGGCTCAGTCCGCCCCTGCCTTACCATCACCAGTATAATTCTACTAAAAGAAGTAGAGTAATGAGTCTCATTTTGTTCAATACACTGAAGCTATGCACATATACTTAATATCTCACTGCTAAAATGAATATGAAATATAATTTCAAATAGTCTCAAAATTAAATCACACGGATTTCTCGTGTGTGTATTAAGCCTGTAATCTCCAGATTGTAATTTGGAAAAGCAGAGTCAAATCTGCCAGACTAATGTCTTTATTAGGTAAAGCTTGTTGAAGATTAAATATAAGAGAGGTAATGTAGATTAGTCTATACAAAGAAACAGGAAACCTACAATCCCCCCAACAACAACAACAACAACACACCTGTGTTCCAGCCTCCATAATAAAAGTTTAGGTTTATTATTATTTTTTTTTCTTCAAATAATGTGAAATTATTTATTTTATAAATGAAATTTAATATTTAACAAAGCAATGATCTGGACTGATCAGTGACCAATGGTCAAGTCTCTTCTAAAAACATTCTGGGACATACAAAGTATATTCACCCTATATATAATTAATAATTACAATTCTTTTCAGTTAACACAAATTTTTAAAACTAAGCCAGACGGTCCCAGCTTCTAAATATCAAGTTTCAACTTTATGGCACGTACATTCTAACAAAGTGTGGCCTATTTCTAAAATCTTGCAAGACATTCCTTCCTTCCTTCCTAATATTCTTCTCTAAATCACACTGCATCCGTGGACAATATAACTTAAAAGAAATTCTTTTATTGAATCCTTCAAGTCTGATGTACAATCAGTTCCATTCTGAGCCGCCATCTCTGATGACCGACCAACACGGCATGATGTAAAGCACCCACTGAAGGTGACAGCGTGCGATGCTGTTGTCATCTCTGAACAAGATGATTTTATAACATTAATATCTGATTGGCCACAAAATTAAAGGCAAATAGCAAAAGACTAACCAACAACCAGATCATAGCTACTGAGAACCATGCTTACTGGTGTTTTCTACATTTAAAAACCCCATACCTCCCACCCCAGAAGATGAGCATGGCACCCACAGAGCCATGGTGAAAGGATTCTAACCATTTCCCACCTGTCTGAAATCTGATTTGGCTGCCTTCCCAAAAGTGTTGTTGAAGAGTTGCACACTACAACTCATAAAGGTTTGAAAGATCACAATTCTGAACACTGATTACCTGTTGGTCTACCATACCTGCACATAGTCAACTCTCCCAAGACCTGAGACAAATAACACCTGAGAGGGCTTCAGAATGACTGTACGTGACTTGAGGATAGTTTTTGGCAATACCTTCAGCAACTCTTCTTGGGTCAGCAGATTTATGACCTTAATTTAAAAAAAAAAATTTTTTTTTACCCCAAAGCCAGAATTTTAAGAAAGAAAACTATCCAACAATCAGAAAAGGCAGTGTGCATAATTAACTTGTTCTTTGTACTAATTTCCAACCGCTTGTATGTTAATAATTTCCCTCTACTTGCCAGCTATTTCATTTGTATTCACATAATCTACTGCCTTGGTTCTATTTATATTTGTAATATAAATAAATATCTACAATAAATTTGTCTTCATAAAGCAGAAAAGTACCAGATGCTACACCATTATGTAATGTAGTTCATGTTATGAATAGAAACTGAGTTTTAAATTCTAGATAAAGTCAATAAATCAAAACTGTTACAGACAGGAAACTGAAAACACAAGAGACAGTCTACTTTGCATATTAGGTTCCGACATCATTAAAAAAACATGTATATCATTCAAATTTTGACTGATAAAATCTAAATGAGATCATTTATGGAATGTGTTTATTTTTTTTACGCAAAAGTGAATTTAAATCAAAACCCATATTTTACAGATTCTTCTCACTTCTTCCAGGCAGAAATTGATAATGGGCCAAGAGGAAATCATTGTGTTTGTATTATGGCAGAGATAAGTAATTTTAATCTCGTATGTAAGCCAAACTTTGCAAAATATTAACAAATGTATTAAAAATTCCAAATCATATTTATCTTCTTCCTTTTCTTTTTTTAGAAAACCAGCTTCAGAACAATAAACAGAGACACTGGGTTTTTACTATAGTGTAGTCAGATGGTCAGATCCAGGATTGCAAGGGTGGCGAATAGGTTAATTTAACAAACAAGTTAAAAAGGTATGCTTTACGGGCCACCTGCAAAAGGGCTAGCATTTAAAGTAGACATTAATGACTTCACACATTATGGATCTAACTTAGATTGAAATCACCAAAGAAAGGAGATAAGCCAGTTATTGACCTGTTAACCAGACTTTGAGACACACAAATCAATTCTTTGTAAACATGAGCCTCTAAGCCCAATATTTATAGTGAAATGTTTGCCAGTTTGATTAGAAATCTATTCAATTTATTATGGTTACCATAAACTTGTTTTCTTTCTAAAGATTAATACTAACCAATTAGTGGCCGATTTCTTTGTAAGCAGAAAAATTTATGCTCCTTCTTAAGGGTTTTTTTTTGCACAGCAAAGAACGAATATTTAAATATATCCATTATTCCCATATTTTATTTTGCTGGCTTATTTTCTTTCTGTTATTCCAACACACCTGCAAACAATAAACATTACAGGTAATTTCTGAAAAAGCCAGGTGTTTTGTTTCTCGCGGTGTTACTGTACTGTGTCCCATTCCATTTCAATTAGATGCATTGTATGAGAATTACCAGCAATCAAAGCAAAACAACAGCACGGAGAATCACAGACTAAAATCATTTGGATTTCATCAATAATGATGCTTTAGAATTTTTAAAAATGACAAAATTATTCATTATTAGAAAACCAACCTCAAATTTTAGATTTCTTTTTATCCAAAACCACTAAATGAAATTAGTGTTAAAAATGGTTTATTTTGACACCCTCTAAATAAAAATGTAGCTAAGTGTTGTTCTCTGGAAGGTTTTGTAATACTTCCCCTTTACCTATGGCCTCTTCCAGTACATCTTAATACAAATATTAAAATAAACAAGCATATTTATCGTCCCTGCTAACCCGGGTCCAATTAATTTATAAACAGAAACTGGTAATCATAAAGCATGAGGATTTAAGTTCAAATGGCACATAGTTGAGTATATATAGTTAACCACTAGAGTTTAATCTGGTTAAGTCATACTGACTGGATCTGAGCATGATAATCTGTTCTGTCAAAGACACCACAGCTGATTTAAACATTCCATGTTTCCAAGACAATTATCTTAATTTCAAAACTTTCCACATTTTTGAAATTTATTTTTCCACTCAAAGAGAGACGTGCATCTACCAGACTCTGAGATCAACAAGATGAGGAAACAAACAAAATGATCTGGAAGTTTCTCAACAAGTACAGAAGAATCAAAACTATTTTTAATTAAATAAACAAATCCCAACCACATTTCTAATATGAATTTATCTTATTTTATTTATCCAATCAAATTAAATAAATTTCTAAGTTCACAAGCATCATTGTATTAACTCTTTTATTAAAAAAAATTGTTTTGAAAAACTATCTACAATGTTTCACTTGTGTGCCACCCGCCATCACCTGAAAGCGATAACCACTGGAGCAGAGCCAAAAGCCAGCAAAGAAAACTATTTATTTGAAGAATTGCAAAGACAATTATGAGACAGGCAAGACTTCCAAATTGGGTAAAGGATGTCATCTGAAGTAAAACAATTACGAAACATACCTGAACAATAATGGAATTTTTAAAATGTGATAAAGTACAATAAAATCTAAAGTTGTTTTTTCCAAATATTACACACACACACACATATATATATATATACACACACTAATAATAATAAAAATATAAACTTTTCAAGATCCAATAATAATATAAAGAATTCATTTACAATACAATAACCCCAATATGAATTACCGCATACTTTATGGCATCACCTATCAACTTACTAACCCTTCTGGCTAGAAAGTTACTTTTAGCTGTCTTTTTTAACTTGAACATATCATCTGTTTGTTGGTTCTCGTGACTTCATCTGCTAGAAGCACAAAGATCACCACTTCACATGACAAACATCCGTTTTTCTTCCACTGTTTCCATGTTCTGGTGCTTCCGTTATTTTTTTAAACGTGGCCAAACGCCAACAAATAGCAAAACCACATCATCCAGCGAATCAAGAATAATAAATAAGGTTAAATCCATTCATCTTCTTCTAAAACAGCTAAGTTTCATCATTTGTTGATGCCAGAAGCAAAATTCAGAGAATCCAAGAAACAACCGGCCAGAGAGTCTAGACAATCTGCTGGCTGGCTGGCTACCTAAAACACTACAGAGGAGCAGCAAAAGATGTAAAAGTAGGACATTCCAATTATGACACCACAAGTAAAGTGTTTAGTTCCTGGAAAAGGATTTTACTGCCTATTTACAGTAAAGGTGTGGTCTAACAATCAGCTTAACTGAGCTACGCCCTTTGTGTACTACTAGTCTCTTATTATATAAAAGAAAGATGAAATTGTGTGTGCATGTTAGGAGAGATTATGAAGCCATTAAAAAATATAGGGAATCAAACTAAAAATCCCAAGCCTTCCACTGACAGAGAAATTGACTGCTTCCACAAAGAATTACCGCTGAAAGAAAGGAGTTCGGTATCACCGCCCACCTTTACAGAGTAAAAACCACACAAATTCTTTAAATGGGACTCAAACCAGGATACTAACAACACCCCCTGCACAAAGTTTGTACCTA
The DNA here is from genome assembly GCA_018389105.1 of Nautilus pompilius. Taxonomy (NCBI): domain Eukaryota; kingdom Metazoa; phylum Mollusca; class Cephalopoda; order Nautilida; family Nautilidae; genus Nautilus; species Nautilus pompilius. The sequence continues at coordinate 138,472 of JACATO010001114.1, forward strand.
ACATACTTGCCAACTCTCCCGATTTTGCCGGGAGTCTCCCAATTTTTAATCAATCTCCCGTCCTCCCGATTTTTAAGAACCCTCCCTATAAAATGTGAAAACAACCCGATTTTTCGTCATCCATAGTTAACATTTCGCGAGTTTCATATTTTGACCAATCATAAATCAGCAAACCCATCACCCCGTTGTGTATGGCTCATGCTATCGTCATCTGCCATTTGACCCTATAGCCACCTGCCACTCTGCAGGCTTGTCTCCCAGAGCAAGCACTCCTAGCTGCATCACAGGTCTCTGCTGTAACTCACACTTGCATCAACGCCCCCCCCCAACAACTTTCTGTCATGCTGTCACCCTGATAGAAACAAACAATACACACTGGCGACAGGGGCCGGAACTTGGCCTGTTTCTGCAGTAGGACTGATGCAATCGAGCCACACTCCTATTGGGGCCAGCAGTAAAAAGACTCGGACCACAACACCTGGGGCAGAGCATGCTACAAGGATTGGACAGTGACTTCAGCCGGATACACACTAGCCAGCTTGGCTTTAAGCAAACTTGGGCGCCAACAACCTGCCATATTTTTGTAGACAACAAGTCATGAAGATAGTACATACTCTACCCAAAACAAGCCCTAAACACCAAAAATATGAAACAAAATACCAGCCAGCATGGGAGAAAGATTTTCCTTGGGTTAAAAAATGCTCAACATCCCAGACAAGTGCATTTTGCAAGGTAAGACAGAATTTTTGTCTATTTACATAAACTTTTTATTTTGAAATAAATGTCGCTTATATATGTATTATCGATGCCGGTATTCCAACATATTTTCTGTTGCTATTTTCACTTGTGTTTGTTTGTAAACTGACAAGTCATTTGTCAAAGATATTTATCATGTATTAATAAATCATAGATGTTTTATTTGTGGACAGATGCTGAGCACTGTATTGTAAGTACATTGTTGTATTGTAACAATACTCTGGTCAATTTAATTTTATATATGCTGTGGGGTTAGGTTAACTTTCACTCGAAAATGCATGTTCCAGATCTAGTACATGTATTTCATTTGTTTGCAAGTTTCATTAACTAAAAATTCACATTTTGTTAAAATTAAATCACGAATCCGTAATTTTGTACAAAACTTCCATACATCTATATAAGAGGTTGTTTTCTGAAAGCAATCATGAGTGTTTACATTTTTGTTGTTTGTTTACATTTTCGAGCGCTTCGCGACTTGGATTGCCAAAGTCTCCCCAATGAAAATTTTGGAAAGTTGGCAAGTATGACCTAAACAAATCAAAACAACACTGAAAGCAAGAATAAGGGTATTTTCTATATAAACCATCACTGCAAACAGTTCTTATAATTTCTGTTTAAAGGACTAAAGTAAATAATAATTCACCTGTTCTGGATTAAGTAGTCCAGGTGTGTCATAAAACCATCTGCTATTTTCCAGATCTTGCTGATATTTTAAAAGCTGGAGATTGTCATTGGAAGATTTGGTCTCTTTAATGTGACCAGCAATAATTCCCTTCACACCGGCATGCTCAAAACTGTGTAAGGAAAATCCTTCGTATTCTGGGTTGGGAGGTTTTATGAACTCAGTCTGGCCAATGTGACCTATAAGAGAGAGCACGTAGGTTACAGATAGACATGTTTGAAAGCTTACACCACATGGCACAAATAGCACTGGAGAAGAGCCAAAAGCCAGCAAAGAAAACTATTTATTTGAAGAATTGCAAAGACAATTAAGAGAAAGGTTGTCATCTGTAGTAAAACAATTAAGAAACATACCTGAACAATAATGGAATTTTTTAAAATGTGATAAAGTAGTACAATAAAATCTAAAGTAATTTTTTCCAAATATTATATATATATACAGTTATACAGTGCCGGACAAAAGAGTTGGGACACTTGCTGTGAAATTGATATTTGAGCTCTCTTGTTTTTACATTTGTATACAGATAGCCATCCTATTGTCTATAAGTTGTATAAAACATGCCTTTACAATGTGTAAAAACAATGAATGTCATATGTGTATCTATTGTCTGGAAAAAATATTTGAATTAGCATATCAAATTTGTACTGCGACAAGAGAGTTGGGACAGTGAACAGAATCTGTGCATACATTTAGTTCCCTCAATATATACATTTTTAAAGGAAAGGATGAATATAATCACATCATCTAAGACCATTTAAGATCATATATGCACCGTGCCTGGCAAGACAATGTCATCTGAAATCAGAGACTTGATAGTTGAGCACCACCAAGTAAATCTGTCTTGTCAGGAGATAGCCGATCGAATCAATTGCCTGAAAAGCACTGTAAACCACATTCTGAAGCAGTACAAGGAGAACGGAAACATGAAACAAAAAATGTGAAATGGAAGACCACAAAAATGTGACAACAAAATGGATCGATTCATTTGTCACAAATCCAGGGCCAATCGTTTCCTGACATTGACGGCCATTTGAGCCTCCCTGAGTGGAGTGAATGTCTCCAGTTGCACTATTCAACGTCGTCTATGTGAGTGGAATCTCTTTGGATGAATCACCCAGAAAAAGCCATTGATCAGCATTAAGAACAGGCGCATCTGCATAGCATGGGGGCTAAAGTGCACAAAAACTGGACCAAAGTTCAATGGGTCAGAGTTTTCTTTACCAACGAAGTGATGATCATGCGCATTCACAGTGCTGGCCGAGTATATGTTCGACGTTACCATGGCAAAAAATACAATATAAAGTGCATCCGACCGACGGTACAGGCCGGAGGAGGATTGTTGATGGTCTGGGGGGTGTGTATGAGCGCGGTGGGACCAGGCCCTCTCAAGTTGATCACGGGCAGAGCGACTGCCCAGACCTACTGCAATTTACTGAGGGATGTCGTCGTCAATTACTTCGACGAGAACATGCTAGTCACCGCCATATTACAGAACGACAATGCCCTGATCCACACCACCAAACTAGGAATGGATGTCATGCGCTTGCCGCCCCAAAGTTCGGATCTCAACCCAATCAAAAATGCCTGGAAACAGCTGAAGGCCAAGGTGGCCAAACACAGGAATCTCAACCAAGACCAATTCTGGCAGGCCGTCGAGAAATGCTGGCAGGAAATGGCCAATTCCGACTGCTTTCGTTTGATCCAATCCATGCCCCATCATTGTCGAGAAGTGATCCAAAATCACGGATATGCCGCCCACTTCTAGTCAACTGATCATTCCCCATGCATTTTTTCGATTGTAATTTGGAATGTTGAAAAATATTTATGGTTTTGCTCACTGTCCCAACTCTTTTGTCGCAGTACAAATCGGACATCACCGATTCAAATATTTTTTCCAGAGAATATGTAAACATATAGCATGTGCTGCTTTTATACATTGTAAAGGCATGTTTTGTGCATATAATAAACAATGTGATGGGTATTTAAATGTGTTTGTTAAAGCGAGAGAGCTCAAATATCAATTTCACAACAAGTGTCCCAACTCTTTTGTCCGGCACTGTATATATACACATACACACACATAATATGTTCATTTTTACTCTTTCACATAATGAACTAGTCTCTTGATTTATCAATTGCATTAGACATTTCCATTTGTTCTCATAAGACCGCTTAATGATGTTAGTATTAGGTAAATTAGTCCATGCTTCCTAACCCAACTGCAAGTTATCAACTTGAAACTCTCTCTCTCTCTCAGACAAATATTTCTTTTCTGGTGGCCTAGTAAAAACTTTAAACAAAATTCATTAAAGACTAAAAATTGATTAAAGTTCATTTGATCACGAAGTGAAGTTACCTCATTTACATCCCTTGCATAAACAATTTTCATTTATCTGGATTGCTGATAGAAAGATTTAAAAAAAAACTTTCATTAAAAACTAGATGAATCAATTCAGGCTTAAAATGGACATCTTTTTACTTGTTTGAAAATATTTTCGATGACTCATGTTTGCTGTGAACACAAGATGAATAATGTGGTAAAACATTTACAAAATTTTACCTGGTATCTTCCCTAGCCAAGAACACAAGTACAAGGTCAAATGGTGAATCTCAAATGAGTTTGTGTGTCATTTGTTCCATTAAAATGGCACATTGCCCGGTGTTTGATTGTTACGATAAATCAAAATTTTAAAAACCTGAACAATGGATATCTGTGCCTAAAAAAAAAGAAATATTGGACCAATGGAGAGAAAATAAATATAATAGAGGATTTGGCTCTTGAGTAAATATTCTCATTTTCCACTTGCATTTTTTTTACTAGTATCTGACATAGAAATCAGTATTTTATGTTAAAAATGGCTGCATGTGTGAGAGAAAGAAAGCAACAGAGAGAACAAGAGCAGGAATGGAAGAGTATTTTCCATTTTATTACTGAATACACAGATTAAAAAAATTTTTTTTCAAAGGTGATTTTAAAAACAAACCGAACACACCTATGAGTGTTTCCATGTGTTTGTTTTTCTCAGATTTCAATTTCATCCTCTTCATTTTTTCCTCCATCACATCTTCTTCCATCTCCTTCGACAGGCGCTGCATACGTTTATGCACTTTACCGGAAGTGGGAGTGATAATGGGGAACTTCAATAAGTTGATTGTAGTTCCTAGTAAAATGTTAAAGCAGCAACTAGAACTTCTCTTTTACAGATTACCACAAGACTAAAATAAAGACTTTTGATTTTTTTAAAACTCATTTTAGGCCAAATATTCACATAATAATAATAATAATAATAATAATAGTGTGGCCCTCAGAATGGTCATGCTGAGGATAAGTACAAAAATACATATGGCTAAGAGTATGAAGTTCTGTAGCATCAATTCAACATATTGTTGTTTCAAATTTTATTCTCAATTTATTTGAAGTTTTTAAAAAGTTAAATATATGTAAATTTAACCTAATATTGTTGTTTTATAGCTTTAAGCATCATAGAAAGGTATTATTTAAAAAAAGGGGAAATCATATTTGAAAATGAAATGTAAGAGAAATTTTAAAAAATCGATGAACAATGGAAGGAACTCTGTTACAATGCCTTCTTATACTTAATTTGATATCTAGATCTTAAAAATGTGGGTAAATTATTAATATTTTGAAGAATAAATAGTTCAGTGATTATTTCAACTTGCATCCTGCTCGAATCTATGGACACTAAGCTAATACTTCAAAGCTTTGTCGTTAATGAAGTTTCTGTCTGCAATTCTTGTTTAAAGGGAAGTAACTCTTTGGATCGTAAAACGACGAAATTGCATCACGGTAAATTTACTACTAAAATTGACAGTTAAAACGTAGAAGTCACAGAATAAAAACATGGAATACAAAGAGAGTTGTTTTTATAAGCAGGTAGTCTAGTAACTATTGTGCTAGGGTTAAAAATCACTTCTAAAAAAAAAAAAAAAAAGCTAAGATTTTTTAATACTTGAATAATTTACCTGCAAAAATATATCCTTCATATACAACTCGTTTAATTCTCTGTGTATCACCAATCTGTATTCTCAGCACAAGGTGAGTGATGGGGACTGTGACCTGATATCTTCCTCAATAACAGAACCATCTGTTTATGACATCACTCCAACCCCCACATTTCACATCACCAGTGTACTGACTAAATGTGGCCAGCTTGACACTAACCCTGACTAAGACTTCTAGGCAAAATGCATCTTCAGATGGTAAAAACTGATGTGATATATGGATGGGGGGATTTAAAAATTTAATTTAATACACAATAACAACAAAATATGCATTTCACAAACAACATTCAAATGTTGCATGTCAATTATAGATGCGGAGGCAGGCCTCAGCTACATTTATGAGTTCTAAACAGAGACCAGACTATTAGGAAAATATAAATACAGAAATCAATACATCTGTGAATTTTTATTGTTTGCTAGCCATGCATGCAGTGAATTAAGGGAATCAGAAATGGATCACTAAAGGAAGATCAAAGACATCAAGTTACCATAAAGTGCCATGTATTATACGCGGTTTTTTAAAAAGAAAATTTACCCTTTAAAAATTGGGTGTGTATTATACAAGATATCAGACGTTGCAGACTTATTTCCAGACTGCTTGGGCCATCGCCAGTAACAGATGAGCGAGTGATAATACATATGTATACATTAGAAAATCCCACGTGGCAATTTCACTGAATATCAATAAAAGATGGTTGTTCATGTCTTCTTTTGTGTGTTTTGGAGGATGTGAGTATTGAATGTCACTGGGTTGAGTATCATTGACATTGGCAATGAAATGGGTAGAAACAGAACAAGGAGTTCAAACTGACACTCAGTGTAAAATTTAGCCACAAAAACAAAAACGCAAGTAACATTTTTTTTTCACATTTTTTATTGAAATTCGATGAAATTGATAAATATAATACAGGATAAGTGACATACATTGATATGATGTACATCTAGATTAAAGCCCATCAAACTCATCTCTGCTGTCATCTTCCCTCTGCTGCAATAGCTGCTCATCAGCCATGGTAGCAGTAGTGTCATAGTAGATAGCATTGTCATTGCCCTCTGATGTTTCTACTGCCTCGTCATCCCTCAGGTTCAGACCATAGGATGTCATCTTCAGTTCCATCCATGGCATTGGACAAGGACAAGCAGCACCTGAGGGAGCCCTTCTTGATGGTCTTGAGGTCAACTTCTTCCCAGGCACCCCTGATCCAGATGGCAATGGTGGGCATGTCGGATTGGTGCATGCGACCAGTGGGGATGAAGGTGTGTTCACCCTCCATCATCTGTGTATTCCAACTCTGCTGAACCCCACACTTGACTGAGCTGTTGCAAGCTATGTCCACAACCTATGGCATGACGTCATAACCCTGGGGATGATGGCAAGGTCTGTGCGAGTCTTCTTCAGGGGTCTTCATGGTGATGGTCTTCGACCCAATGGGGGCCACTTTGTTGTTGTAGGGATGGTCGAATGTTATGGGCATGATTGGCATTCCCTGTGTGACTCAGGGGGTAGTCATGTTGTTTTCTCAATTTGATGACGAACTGTTGGTACCTCAGCAGCTGATCTTCAAAATCATCAGACAGATTCTGGGCGATGGTCTTCTACCGGCACATGCTCAGTTGGTTGCAGGCCATGAAGCGTGCACATCATTTCTGAGATGCCTTAAAGTCAGGCATAGACTGAGTTTTGTAGATAGAAAGTGCATGCATGTGTATCTCTTTGGTGGAAACCCCCACCAACCCTGCAAGCACCTTTCAGTGATGAAGGAAAGTACCTCCTCTTCAAGCTTTGGATAGGCTGCACCTTTGCTTCGATCAGCCTGTTTTGAACATAGTATGGCTTCAATCTTCTCCTAAGAGCGTCATCAGGACCTGATGTTGGCCTTGTTCACTCCAAACCTTTGGGCTGCAGTTCTGTTGCTGTGTGCAACTGCATGGCTGATCATTTGGAGTTTATCTGTGGCAGTATAGCTCATACGTATACGTGTTGGTGGCATGGTTGTGTATAACAGTATGTAGAAATGGACTGAATGAAGATTATCCCTGTGCAGAGTTTATATACATGTTACTTTAATACCACAGTCACCAAACCATGGCGTAGTAGGCGAGGTGGCATAGTAATTGAAATGGAATTTTTTTGCCAAGACCTTTGAACACCATGGGGTAATACACGAGGTATTCATGAAAACCTGATTTGTGCATTCTGGTGACTTGGTTTACCCTGTCACTACTGTAGCTGAGCGAGTGAGTGAATTTTTCAGATTTTTGTGAAACTATTACATACACCTCATAAAATATTTACACATTTAGTTTATCCGGATGGCCCCACCAAAGGAAAGATGTTGTAATTTCTCAGTTTATTTAAGTTGAAGATGGCCATTTGTCTGTTGTACAACACCTGTTCTCCGTTAGGTTGGCCCAATCTGATGGCACCTGGAATATGAGCTAAATATGCCTGAATGTTACAACAGGAATTACACGTTTGGGGTTTTACAGATCAAAACTGAGGTGAATGTATAATACATGGCACTTTACAGTACTGCTGCTACTTTCCTGTTGCTTACCACTGACCCAGTAATAGTTTTCAGATTTGTTATCAGCTATAGACATATGAAACCAAAAACAAAACAATGTTTTAAGGAATTTCTGTTGCTGCCAACTACAGGGCAAGATGAGCAGCCAGTCAAAATTTAAGCGATATTTTTATTTTCAATGGAAAATACTTATTTTGTTGTTGTTGGTTTGTGTGTAGCTTGATCAAAAAAGTCAGTCTGCTACTTAACATTTTACATAAAAAAGATCAACAGAAATAGAGACATCTCAATGTTGTTTACTTTCTCCTGATTTTTTTTACCCTCCCCATTCAAATGTAGTATTTTCCTATATCATCAGCACAAAATACAGATAAGAGAATGGTAAAATTTTCTTCTAAACAGCAAAACCATTTCCCCAATTTCTTTTATTAGTAATCACATTCTTCTGTGTTGAACACATTTTCTTGCCACATCTTAATTTCCTAAAAAGCTATGCATCTCATATTAAGGATATTTTTTTTATAACGAACAACAAATATGAGCTCAGTTCTAACTATAATTTGTTAGCATCTTTGCATTTCATCCGAAGCCACAATTCTATTTAACACTTTTGCACTACCAAATCATTCACTGCAGAAGCTTTTAGGCTCAGTATTTTTTCACTATTTTTACAGGCCAAACCAATGTTTTACTGTAATTTGTTCACCAACACAGGCCAAACCAGAGCAGCACAGTGGACCAGTAGTTAGCCTACTCGACTGCTAAAGCCAAGTTTGATTCCTGCAGAGTGACCTGATTTGGTGTACCTTTCTGGCAGGGTTTCCTAGTCTTCTTCACCAGCCAACCATGGGTTTCTCCCACATGAAGACTTATTGTAGAGCAGTGGTTCCCAACGTTTTTGCACTCGCGACCCCTTACTCAAAAGCTTGAAACCCACGTGACCCCCCTACTATCAGCAGCTTGATTTACATTTTATTTTCTGTGGAGGGAAAGAAACATCTAACAAAAAATTTATTTAAGAATCCTGTAATTATTTATTAGCAAACTAAATCACAACATTGGTCCAACCTTAATTCACAAAAAGAACACAATTATTCTTACAATAATATCAGCATAGGTTTCAACAGCTATCCAGCCCAGCTAGTGGGATGCCTGATGTTGCATTTGAGCGGCAAGCCTTGAAATTCGTGGCAGAGCATTTGTTAGAGCCAGTCTCATGTCATCCCCAACATCTAATCTGTTCCTATTCTTCATTTTTATATTGACAAGAGTTGAAAATCCTGCTTCACACAGGTAGGTAGAAGCGAATGGAACAAGGACACGTAAGGCCATCATGCTGACTTTGGAGTATGACTGATACATAGCGCACCAGAACTGAGTCACCGATTTCACCTTGAAGAGATCACGAGCTGGAGAGTCGTTCCTTAGATCCAGAAATTCATCTTGGATCTCATTTGGGATGCTGGATACATCAAGTGCAGTACAAAATGGGTTCCTTACCAGGGCCTCTTGTTCCTCTGATAGCTCAGGGAAGTATCGCTCGGATTCCTCTTCTAGAGACTGAAGATGTTCAGTAATCTCATCCTTGAGGAACTGATCCAGTTGGACCTGAGACTCATCCATCACTCCACAAAGTTTTTCAAACATAGCGATGTTTCCAAGATTGGTTTTCCGACACCAGTTCTGCAGTTTGGAAACAAAGGCCCGGAGACTATCTTGAAAAAGGAGAATGTGTTTTACTTCCTTGAAGCTTCAAATTTAGCTTGTTCAGCTGGTCGAAAATATCGGCAAGGTACGCAACCCTTTTATTCCATGCTTCATCTTCGAAGTGAGCCACAAGATCTTTCTTTATTATCCCAAGCCACTTTTAGCATGGCTACATGACCCCCCTGCCAAGGCTTCGCGACCCACCAGTTGGGAATCCCTGTTATAGAGCTTTTTGATGCAGTAGGTAATACAATGATAGATGTCAAAGACATACAGACAGTTCAAACTATTTCTATTTATCACATTATTACCAGTAACAATGTTTAGCTGCTTTCCCTATTTTGTTCTTTGTTCTATGAATCTGAACAGCAGAATTAAAAAGAGAGTTTTAATAGGCAATATGTCTTAGCTTTTAGATGTTTACTTGATTTATAAGTAAACGCTTAGTTTTTGAGGAAAAGTAAAGCAAGAAAACTGGCATGGAAAAGCCCAGGTTAACGAACAAAAAATTAAATCAATTTCATCTTAACATATAAAGAATAGATGATTAAAGATGTAAAGACAGTCAACAATCATAGAATGCTCCTATGTTATTTAAAGATAAATACATTTCTAGAAAGACAAAAACTCATAGGCCTGAAAGATGCCAATTTTGATATAATAAACCGTAAAAGAAAGAAGAGTGAATTCCAAATTAAATTTTAAAAAAAATTATTTCAGATGTTCACAAAAAAGTGAAGATCAAATACTTTGATGGGAAAGAAAACAAAGGGCAAAGACAATAAATTTTCAGATAGCACCAACATTGGAAGCAGAATGGCAAACCTTTGGAAAACATAGTTCAAACACAAAAAGTAATCTACTTTCTGCCTGAAAAGAAACGTTCAATCAATGTGTCCTATCAATTATGATCTTTAGAGCAGAAATCTGGATTTTAACATCACAAATGAAAAGGAAACATTCTGCAGTCTAACAAAGCATGGAATGCTGTATGCTTGGTGTCACTACAAAGATAGGATGACAGACAAATAGGTCAGAAAAAAAAAACCAAAGTTCAGAATATCTTAAAAGTGCTAGACAATTCAATAGAATGAATGACAACAGGTAGTCAGTGATAACAGCTGTGTGGTGACCAATGGAAGATGGTAGGAGAACCAGAAGAAGACAAGTAAAATGATGGAAAGATAAGTTGGACAGATTCTGGGAAAGCCCAAACTGACAGTGAAAGCAAAAGATAGAGTCCAGGGAATCTCATGTTGCAAAATTTGTCCAGCAGAGGACAGACAATGGCTGATGATAATAATTTACTTGATACAGTGGAACAGTGGAAGTAGTAAGGATTCAGCAGTAGCATGTCTATCTGTATTTTCTGACACATTTTCATGAATATGATATTTTAAGTAGATGTATCATTTTCTAACACCCATAACTTTCCAATTTTTCATCTAAATGTCTTCAAATTTGGAATGCAGTCTTGTCCACAGCTGGTCACATGTCATGTTATAAGGAAAAATTCTTATCTGTATTAGTTAGTATGTTTTTGATGAATATATCAAATTTTGTTATTCACAGAATTTAAAAAATAAAATAAAACAAATAAAAAATATGCAAAATCCCTTTAAAACTGTATCCAAAAAAGTAATTACAAAAAGAATTACTTATTTCTGAAGAACAGTTAATGGAAAAAAATTGAATGCTTTCACATCTTCAGTGAGTTTGAATGATTATCATGGCAACCACACGGTTTGAACTAACCAACTGAAGTATTTCCCCTATGACCACTTATAGTGTATTCATATTATGCAAATTATCTCCATTCTGTGAAATCAAGTTCTTATCTTCCTTCTGTCTAAATAATTTAATAGTGGTAGACTTGACAAGCTGTTACATTCTCTGGCCTTGTATTCTAAAGCAAACAAATCAGAAAATAAAGCAAGCCTTTCTAACCTGGCCATACAGACACAGTAGCTCTCTGAAACAAGTTCCTCACATGACTTTTGCAGTAGTCAGAGCGCAGTAGGGCATTGAACAAAGATGACTTTCCAGCATTTGTGCAGCCAACCACAAAAACATGACCTAAAAATAAATAATAGCAATAAATTAGAAATCAGAATTTGCTGCTTCCACAATTTAAGATGTTCAACACTGACACTTTAAAGGAGAAATTTACTGTTTTGAACAAACTAAGATAGCAATCTTATTTTGAGAGCTACTGTTTCTGATACTGGATACTCTATTATATTATACTAATAACACAAGTCAACCAGTTCAACAAATGTATCACTTTTTTTTTTTCAATCATCTAGCATAATGTTTCAAGTTTCTTTTAACTAATCTAATCACAGAAACATTTGTGTCATTGCTATCAGAATTGACCAGCCAAGACAAAGTCAACAGCACTGATAAAGTTATAGAAATGGCACGATAGCACACAATTTAAACGTTTAGTGACAAAACTAGGATTTAAAATAATTTTGTTTTTCTTTTTAGAAGACAAGTTTAAGCATAGCTAGATCAGTTAATATTCAAACCAAACTTTCATTTATTAAAGCTAATCTTCTTAATTTATTTTTATTTTTTTTCCCTGGTGCCTACATTGTAATGAATATTAATAATCTTATCCGTCAGGAGTAAGCATTGCTCTCTGCTAAAGCAACAATTTTAATTTCGTGTGATTACAATGTGAGCATACCATTCCTATCCCAGTCCATCATAAGTTTCGTAACCAAACACTCGATTCCAAACCCGGTTTTTGCGCTAACCAGGCACGCGTGTCGGATGTTTTTCCCCGTAGGATTTAACCCTCTTTCTTCACAGGATTTGATGAGACACGTTTTAATTCTCTCCAAATAGCCATCGCAATCTTTAGGAATTAAATCCACCTTGTTGCCTACAATGTAAAGCGGTCTGTTCCTCCCGACAGCCCTTAGAAGATCCTTAGGAATGCTGTTTGTCACATCCATCATATCTACCACTACTACAACCAAGGCCCTTGTTTCTTTAACTTTAGCCAATATGTCCACGTATTCGTTTTCCGGAATTTTAACGTTGAGACAGAAGTTGTGGTATTTCATTAAGTTACATCGCTGGCAGAGTTTTTTTTTAAATTCATCTACGGTAAGAGACAGGAACTTCTGGCTTGGAAGGTACCCGCTCACACCTGGATCCTGACAGTGCAACTTAGCTCCGCACCCAGGGCACGGCACTTTACTCACGGGAACCGAAGGATCAGGGCAGCCGTAGAGCTTAGCCTTCAGTTTCCTTTCATTTCCTACGTGCTCAGAACGAGTTTTTACAACGTGACCGTACTCGCCGCCGTCTCTTTGAGGATCCACGCCGGTTCTGTCGACAGCGAGCGCGAATTCTTCCTCTGGAACATTTCCTAGTTCTAACTTTTTCTGCAGAGCTTTGAAGTCCCATTTCAAATCGTCAATGTATGACTCCAGTTCTTCTACAGACAACAACCCCCTCGCCCCACCACCTGCTTCCTCCTTGTCACCGATCGCCTCTTTAGGAAATCGAGTTTTCTTCGCGATCAGCTGTACGATTAAAGGCGTGGACTCGTCGCCGAATGTTCTGTTCTCAGCCTCCTCCTCCTCCTCCTCCTCCGCCTCCGTCGTTGTATCGGCCGCACTCACGGAACCCGGGTCGCGGTGCTTCCATCGCTCCACTGTTCGACTCCCAGTAACCAGACTCCCTTTTTTACTGGTCCCACACGAACATGCTGTCGCTCTCCAGTATCCGACATCCGTTAATAACTGCCTGAGAGTAGCACCCACGTGTTTCCGTATTTTTCCCGAAGCACATCGAGAGAAAACTAATCGGCTCATTTCACGGGATACCTGAAGACCACCATTCCAACATGTGCGCCTACGCCGGAAGTCGCGGCGTCTATCGACTAAAACTCGAGCGGTTTTTCCTTAACCAGTGTCGATCAGGACCTGTCCTGAACAAGTTTAGTTCGAGATGGCAGTAAACATTAGTATGAAGGAAACATCGTAGGTTAGAAAACAAAACGAGTCTGTCGCCAACTTTGTCAAAGCCAAAATACAAAAGTGGAACAACGGGAAATTATTCAAAGAAAAAAAAAACAAAAAGTTATGAACTGATGAGGATGTGGGAGGAGAAAGAGAGAGAGAGAGGGAGAGACTGATAAAGTACAAGTATTTTGTTCTAACTTGACTGTAAAATGTTTGCTTTGTTTACAAAAAAAGGAAAACCAGACATTTCCCATTCTAAAGCCCTTCCTTTAAGGAATTGGGAATAGGCTCTATAATTTCTCTCAGAATTTTGTTGGATTCGTAAGCCGAGAAATCCATCGGTCGCAGCGGACTTTAAATTCTAAAGCTCGTTTAACAGCAAATTCTTGGCGTGTAATTCTAACAAAAAATGAGAGAAATCAAGGAATTCTATCTCACTTCCCTGCAGCAAGATACGCAACAGACCGAAACGAGGGCCTTAAAACAGACATAGTTCGGGTTTCTTTAAGGAGAAACAACACAGAACGACGAGAAGGTCTGGCTATATAACAAGTCTCGCACAGTGGAAAGCAGTCTGTTTACTCGGGTTAGAACAAACCTAACTTTTAAAAATCTTAAATTCTTGTGTCGCTCTACTTCTGTCTCTCTTTTTTTGTTTTTTCTCTCATAAAAATGAATATAAAGTCCGCGAAAGCTCAGCCGTTCCCATAACACACGCAGCTTTACTCCCGTTTTAGAAGATTATACTGTAGCAATGCAAAGAGGGAGAAGGTCTGAAGGAACTTACTGGCATAAACCTTAGAAAACTACTCAGGAGATAGGAAGAGAGAGTTCTCATTGTATCGATAAGTGGGCAACTTTCTCAGGACAAGGGAATGGTAATAAGAGAAAGATACAGTATATGTATACAAAGCAATGTAAATACTTTCTTAGTCTTGAAACCTTTTCCTTCACGCGGCTTTAATGTAATAATCAAATATTTCACATATAATAGCTTAAAATATTGTTTATCTTAATAAATGTATCAATGTTTTTCATGCACACTTTACTCCATAGTTTTTCACGTCAAACGTTAGAGTATAAACAATAAAATATAAATGAATAAATGATAACTCATATAACAAATGATATCGGCAGGAAATTTTTGTGAACTCTATTAGCAGTAAGGACAGTAATTTATTATCGGTTTAATTTAAATCCAACTAAACAGGACCATTCGGCTGTCATGGAGGGGGTGGGGGTTGTATAATGATGGAGCACCCCAGCAGAAAGGGTTAACAGTAACATAGCCTAGAAATCATTTTCGCTAATTTTAGTATGTATAGAATAAGATTAACTTTTCCCTTTGCAGCTACTTCTAGTACTGCAGAATGCAATTATTTTTGAAAAATAAAAAAAACCCAACATTTTATTAACAATTTTCCAAGTTGCAAAAAAAATCACTTTGCTTGAGTCTAACAAGAAGCATCCTAACTCAACAGTTTGGGTTGGAGAGTAGTAACCGATTGCGCAGTAAATTTATCAAAAAAAAAAAAAATAAAATTCTACTTTAATGCTATAAACGTAGCTCAGGTAAACTAAGAATTTACAAAGTTATTTTAAAAAAACAATGACTGATTAAATAATTTCCAAATTCTAAACAGAAGAGCTTGACCAATGCAGAAGTGACTCCTATTTTCTTCCTTCTGTGGTTGTCGATGTGCTGTTATGATTGTTCCTTGTTGGTAAGTTGTTGCTGTTATTTCAATTTTACAAGATTTGTTTGCGTAATCCTCGGTTTTGTGGCACCGTAAAACCTGGCACGGTTAATCCCTGCGGATAAACAGATCATCGGAATCCTGCCTTGGCTGAGAAATCCTGGTGAGGTAGGTCGGGTACCATCCCGCAGATGTGTGCGTCTTACAATTAGACTGGACTCCGAGGTGCATTAAGGGCAGCCCCGAGTGCGGGTCCCGGAGTAGCACACTGTGTGTGCCCTGGTAACTGGTCGTCTGATCAGTCGAGCCAGACCCCAATTACAAAGCCTGTGATGGTACCAACTATTGCACCATGGCTGAAACTGCTGAAAACTGTCCCAGAGTCCACCTACACCCGAGACAGGCAAACCCACTGGGGTAACAGCACCAAACCCACTGGGGTAGCAGCACCAAACCCACTGGGGTAGCAGCACCAAACCCACTGGGGTAGCAGCACCAAACCCACTGGGGTAGCAGCACCAAACCCACTGGGGTAGCAGCACCAAACCCACTGGGGTAGCAGCACCAAACCCACTGAGGCAACAGCACCAAACCCACTGGGGCAACAGCACCAAACCCACTGGGGCAACAGCACCAAACACACTGGGGTAGCAGCACCAAACACACTGGGGTAGCAGCACCAAACCCACTGGGGTAACAGCACCAAACCCACTGGGGTAGCAGCACTAAACCCACTGGGGCAACAGCACCAAACCCACTGGGGCAACAGCACCAAACCCACTGGGGTAGCAGCACCAAACCCACTGGGGTAACAGCACCAAACCCACTGAGGCAGCAGCACCAAACCCACTGAGGTAGCAGCAGCGCCGCTGACATGATTTTCAGAAGCATTAAACTAACAATGCTTCTTCTAAGGTTGAATCACATCTCTTCTGGAGGATCATGGGAGACATACATACTTTGAAAGCAGGCGACTGGACTTCCACACAAATTCTAGCATCTTAATTTTAAATCCTAATACGCTTGCCATGTCTGTCTGCAGATAGACGGGAAATAATTGTGCATAATTTACTATTGTTCTGGTTGGTTTTGCTGCAGGTGAAGTTTGATACTGGCAAAATTTTTTTTTTAGGAATTACTAAACAGAAAAAAAAGCAATTTCCTGATTATCATAAAGTAAAGTTGCCAAACTATCAAGTACTGAATTTCGTGAGTTGTTAAGTATTTTGTGCTACAATAGCAAGTAATAAAGATTTTCCAATAGTTAGATAAATTAAAGAAATTTTGTTTAATTTAACTTACCAATTAGAAAATTTTCTAAAAAAATAGTAGAGATCTTGCGAAATCTTAAAATTGTTTTTTTTTTTAATAATTAACAAAGAACTTGAGTTAACGAATATTGATAGAGAATATAAATGTCTATAGACAAACAGTAAAACTCTCTATCTGTGGTATTGAAGTCCAGGTATGACCTGTGGGTCATTTTACTGATCAATTTGGTGACCTGAACAGGTGTCAATGAGGAAATGTTAAAAGCAGCTGCATATTATATTACAAACAAGTAAAATAAAATATGGTGAAATAGTTTGATGAAACTTTGCTAAGAAAAAGACAGACTAAATTGTTTTGTGTTTTTATTTTTTATAACAGAGAGAGAGAATTCACAGTTAAAACCATGTCATTTCAAGTGAACCTTCCTCCTTCGGTTGTCGCCAAGCAGGCGAAATCGGAAGAGGAGGATGAGCCAAAGAAGCAGTCTCGGGAAGAATGGAAGAAAATGAAAGAGTTGGAGGAAGCCAGGAAAGCTGGAACAGTCCCTGCAATGCAAGATGAGGAAGGAAAGTAAGTGATGATAGATAAATTTAGTTAGACTTGTTTGTTAACATCAAATAATATTATAAAAAGATATTTGTTTAAAGAGATAATAAAATGATAACTTGTCTTTTTTCTTATTTGCTTTTTTTGAAGGGGAAATAACTGTGATTCTTTTCCTGTAAACTGATGTTTATTTTGGAACAAAACGTATTATTTGATTAATTTGATGGAATAGTTAAGAAGGTTTGTTGTCACTAAGAAGTTATAAGTTTTATATTTTTTTAAAATCAATTTTGATGTTTTTTTAAAACTATTGTTTTTTAGAGGAACAATGGTTTTTCTTGTTCAGCAGTCTGGAACCCTGTTCATGATGATCTTGAGGTTTTGAAAACTGAATCCCAGAATTTTTATTCTTTGGCCTAAGCATTTTTTTTTTTTTTTCTGTAATGAAAAGGTTGAAATTTTAAAATCTGCTTTGTGTACATCACTGATCTGGGGCTTGTCATTAAACACCACTGTTTTTCTACAGGGACATCAACCCACACATCCCCCAGTACATCATGCAGGCTCCTTGGTACTTTGGTGCCATAAAACCTACACTGCAGCATCAGCGACCACAGCCAGAGAAGCAGAAAGTGTTTGCCAGACTGGATGAGTGGTACAAGAGGGGGATAAAAGAGGTGGGGACTTTGCTACATTGTATTTTGACTTGTATTTGGCAGATCCTTTAGATCAGATGGTTGCTTTCTTGGTACAATTTCTCCGTTAGTCATTGACTACATTGAAAAAAGGCTAAATTTTAAAAGTATAGTTAATTTTTTTTAAATATCTTAAAAGCTTAAGATTATCTAGTATTTTTATGCTGTCAGTGCTTTCTGTTGCATGTAGCATAAGAAATAGATTTAGCCAAGTTATTTAATAAGAAATAAATCAAGAACTTTATTTTTTGCAGGTAGAATAGATTTTTGTCTTTTGTCTGAGATTTAAACACAAAAACAGTTTCTTCACTTATGTCCATTGATTAACAAATTGAAACTTTTTTTTTTTACTAGGGATCTCAGGCCACTAAGTACAGAAAGGGAGCCTGTGAAAATTGTGGTGCAATGACCCATAAGAAGAAAGATTGTTTAGAAGTAAGTACCTTAGCCTCTCTCTGAATGAGTTCTTACATTAGTAATTTTATGAATAGAGAGATTTTTTTTTTCTATGGTTTTAATAGCTCTCTTGGTTTAGTGGTAGACTACTGGACTGCCTCAGTTGAGTACCTGACTTACATACCAGTCTGGACCAGCTCAGTTTGGCATGCTTACCTCCTTGGCATGGTTTCTTCTCACTCTTCCTCACCCACCAACTTTGTTGGCTTCTTCTGACCTCTCTGGTTTCCTCTCACATCTGTAGTAGGGGTTCTCCAGTACATGTGGAGGAGGTTTCTTGGGTGACTATTGATTGGCTTGCATCTCAGCCATCTCTCTCGAGCTCCAAACTGTATCCATGTAACTTGCACACAAGGGCTGATACCCACACCACCACCTTTCTAGCTCCCTGCTGTGTGGCATCCTAAACAGGGTTTCAATAAAAAGCTCAGACTTTCTTCTTATGTATTTTTAAATTTAATTTATTTTACTTTTATTTGTAATATAATACAGAATATAATTTTTTTGCCCATAATACAATCAGAGCTTTAATTCAAAATTTACAATTTTTCAAAACTATTTGATTTTCTTTTTTTAATTGCTATTCATTTACTGTTAATTAATTTGAAACATTTTTTTTCTGTTCTGATATTTGTATTTGAAAACTGTAATTTTGCATACTCTTTTGCAGGGGAGGGGTCTTTGTTTCTGTCTGAACAGTTATCTGTTTATTGTGAGACAGAAGCTAACAAACTCATATTTTGTGGATGTCATGTTGTCAGAACTTTCACTTTGCAGTCAGAGTTAAACTCAAATTCTAATGCACTTTTAAAAAAACATCAACTGATTCAAAATACATACATAAATTGGATTAATTTCAACTTTCATGTTTCTTAGTAATACATTTTAAAAATTATTTACTAATATTTACTTATTCTAGCTGATAGCACTCAAATTTTTGCTTCTCCAGTTGTGGAAAGATGTGTAGATAAATTGACCTGCATTCTTCAAGACGAAGAAATGTGACTCTTGTTGCTGACTAATCGTCTACCAGATATCAGACAGCTTTACATTATTATTATTATTAATAGTCATGAGCAGTTTTTTCAAGAGTACACATGAAAGGTTGATGTTGTACTTTTTATATTTAATGTGAGTTTTATTATTCAACCATTAAACCAACTGTTTATCATTAACCTAGTCCTAAGAAATTTGTATTTTAATTGCCCCTGAGTGAGTTACAGAGTATTCCAACAGCTGTGTACTTTTGATAAATTGCATACATATTGAATTTGTGTTTTTTAGTTTAAATCAACATTGTACACACCTGACATGTTATAAATTCCTAATATTTCTAGCGACCAAGACGAGTAGGAGCAAAATACACAGGAGAAAGGATTGCCTCAGACGAATACATCTTGCCCCAGCTCAGTCTTGACTATGATGGGAAGAGAGACATCTGGAATGGGTATGATCCAGAGGATCATCAACGGAAACTTTTTAGTGAATATTCCAAAATTCTGGAGGTAAGAATCATACAAATAAAAATTGAACAGTAGAGTGAGTTTGTCAGTTTGTAGCACAGATGTAATAGCTTTTTGTGAGGAAATGTGAGATGGCTATCAATTTCAAAAAAAAAAAAATTTTTTGTACAATTAAAGAACTTATTAAAAATTTTCTTTTATTCTGTTAATTTTGTTGTTGTTGTTAAGCCTTTTCTGAAAGATGTACTCGCTCTAGCTTGTAAATAAAGAATTTTTTTTTCTATATGTTAGTCATGGTTACATTGCCATTGTCCAAGGTAGTGTTGCCCATTACTTACACCCTGCCTATTTATTCTATCTACAGCAAGTTTCCAGTTAGTTGAAAGAATCAAATAAACACCCAATTACTGGGAAGCAGTTACTACAGGCATGAGAATAATGTTTTGGCTACTTTAGTGTGCCACCCATTTATGCTATTTCTTTCCATCTTAAATTTTAAGGCTAAGCAGATGATAAAAGAACATAAGGATCAGGATGCTGCTACTCCAGCTACTGCCATTGCTGACAAAGAAGACGCATCACAGCAAGTAAGTAATTGACTATCTAAAATATGAAAGACTCAGATTCTAAATCACTCTTATGTCAACAGCTTTACTATTAACTGATCAGTTTTTAATATTTTCTTATTTTTAAATTTATTTGTGTGTGTGTGTGTTAATTTTATTAACCAGAAAGGATTTTATTCTTTTTTATATTCCATAGTTTTAATAAACTCTGTCAGTGGCTTAGTCATCTTTGTCTAATTTGTCTACTGTGCTGTAACAAGCTCTGTTTTCAGTGATACTGAAGAAGGGAGTAAAAAATAAAAACAGCAAAGCATTCATCGTTTGTTTGTTTGTTTTAATTTTTTTTGATTTTCAAATCCAAGTTTTCTTTCAACAGAGAAATTTTTATACATAATTTGTTTTTTATATTAGACAGAGTTATGTAGTACTGAAAAAGAACTATTTACACTATTGAAACAACAAACAAATATTGTAGTCTTTTCCATTGTATGGTTGGTGTGCTGGATTTATTATTGCATACCTGTGAATTATTGCTAGAGATCTGAATTGATGATGCGCATAGCTGTTTATTGTTTATGTTTTAAAATCCCCTCCATAGTTTTTTGCACACTGGTGAAAAGACTGTTATGAGACTTCGTTATGGCAGACTCAGCTCCAGTGGGTCCCCAGTGTTTTGTCACTTTAATGTCATTGAAGATTAGGGACCCAGTAGGCTTTTTCAGGTTAAGGACACAAAAACCAGTGGACTATTAAAGTATCAAGACAAAGAAAGGAATATATACTATAATTTAAAATTCTAGCTAAATTAACTTCTGAAATAAAAAAGATGAATGTACATTATATATAAAAGACAAAAATTAAGAATACTTTTGCCATCATTCTGGTAAATATTTTTTTTTCTTTTTGTATGACCAGTTTAGTTGCTAAGAGTGAAATGTATTTCACTTCATACTCACAAAATGCAACCTCTTGGTACTTTGTGCTACTCTTTTGAAGATCTGGTGCGGCTAACCTCAGCAGTCTGTGATGTCTTATCTGTATGCTTTGTTTATGCTAATTCATTTTCCATATAAGTCATTGCTGCATCACATGCATCATAGGAAGATTTGTCTTGATGCTTGTGCACACTTTTCTTTTTCCAACTAGCTGCACTGTCTTTAACTACTTTTCCCCAGAAACAGCAGATATGGTTTATTACCTGATGAACAACGCATGATATTCGCTGCTGCTGCTTAAGTGGGTGCAATTGTTTGATTTTTGTTGTTTTTGTTTGCCATAGATGAAGCAAGGTAGTGATGATGAGGACAAATATGCAGATGATCTTGACATGCCTGGACAGAAGTTTGAGACAAAGCAGCGAATTACTGTGAGAAATCTGCGTATTAGAGAAGACACAGCCAAGGTGAGTATTGCCTATGATGCATTTTACATCAGTACTTGTCCTTTGGTCTTTTTATACCCATTAATAACCTGCAAATCAAGAAAGCTAAAGATAAGGTCTGTAACACAAGGTTTGTGGTAATAGATATTATTGTTTTCTTCTTTTGTAAAGCATCTTGAGCAAAAGTTGCTTCTCTGACTGAAGGTATTCTGATCTATTTAAACCCTCATGTTGTATACAGCCACATGTTCAGCTTGGGATTTCTTGAGCATTCAGATGGTCTAGCCAAAAGGTTTCAGTACTTCTATAAGGAACTGAATCTATTTATGACGAACAATGAAAGAAGGTGAATAAACAAAATGTATAAGAGTAGCAGCTTTTGAGAAGCATCTTTTATTTATTAATGGATGCTGCTAATTAACTTGGTTATAAAATAATTGCTACATGTATATTCTCAAGCACTTGGAATATGAATCTTCCACTGTCATCTTGAAAAACAGTGTAATGCAGGACTCTGTCTCAGGCTTCTCTGTGGAAAAGATGTTTTTTAATCTTCAGAGGCTGTATTCATCTAGTTTTAAAGTGTAATTTGTAAGTGGACCTATATAGAAAAGTGGATATAGACCATAGTGTTGTGGCTGTTTTTTGTTTACCTTTTTTAATTTACAAAAGGTTTGATTTAACATAGACTGTTTTTTACAAACATTATCTTTAACCATAGAAGTAAGTAGCTAATAAAATTTATTTCATACCTTGAAATATGATTGCAACATTTCTGTTTACAGTATTTGTACAATCTAGACCCCAACTCAGCTTTCTATGATCCAAAAACACGGTCCATGCGTGAGAATCCTTACAAAAATTCAGGAAAGGATTCTGAAGAGTAAGTATACATGAGAAAGGTTCAGAATCAAAAGGTAGTGATTGTCTGTAGAACAAAAATATTGAATTTTTTCTATTTTTTGCAATTATCTGTATTTAGTAATATAAAAGATATATTAAAAAACAACAAAACATTTTTTAAATGTTTCAACTTTTTTGAAAAATACTCCTAATAGGAGTGATATTCTGCTTGGTACAATAATATTGTGAAATGAAAGATAACAAATAAATTAATATATAATAATAATTTTCAGTTTACCTGGCCTGCAAGCTTCTTGGAGATTCTCTCTAACTGCATCTCATGAAAATTATTAAAATAATCTAGGATTATTTATTAAATCATTCTCTTTATCCATCTCTTAGATTGTGCATACAATAGTCAACATAAACATAAGCTGTTTTGTTTTTATTTAGGAAAACTTGCTTCTTGGATTAAAGCTAGTGCATACTGGGTCTGGTTACTGCTGATTAGTTCCAGCCATTATAGAAAGTCATTTTGGCTACACAAGAGAAAGTTAAAATGCTTGTTTATCAATGATAAAGCTGGTGATGTCTGTGTTGTTATAGCAGTTCAGTCATTGGCTCAAAATATACACTAGAGGTAGAGTATGGGATTAGACTGAAAAGGTTGTTTGTTGGTTACAGGTTGAAGTATGCAGGGGACAATTTTGTGAGGTTCTCTGGAGATGCACACAACATGGCAAAGAAACAGAGTGAGTCTGGAGCTTGGATTTTTAAATATTTGTTAAAAATTCTTTTTCCTTAACTGTGCATTGCTAAAGTTAAGCTTTCTATTAATGCAGAGGGCACTAAATAAACTGATTTCTCCTTGCTTCCTAGTGTTTGCCTGGGAGGCCTATGAGAGGGGTGCGGAAGTACACCTGCAGGCAGATCCAACTAAACTGGAGCTGCTGCACAGTGAATATAGAAACAGAAAGGAGAACTTTAAGACAAGCCAGAGAGCTGGCATCCTCGACAAATATGGGGGTGAGAAATATCTTGAAACTGCTCCAAAGCAGCTTTTGCTGGCCCAGACAGTGAGTGCTTTCTTTCTTAATAGTTCAACAAAATAGGATTTATGTGTTCCATAGCAGTAGAAATTTCTCTTTCAGTAGATCTCCAGAGCACTGACTCTACACTTTTACTATCCACTTTATGCAGGCAGCTTCATCCATCCAGCCTTTCTCTTGAATGTGCACTATTACACCAAGAGGAAACTTTTCTTTCTCTTGAAGATCACCATCGGCTTTACTTTAGACTTGTCAGCCATACACTCCAGCACTACTGTAAAATGTTTCTCATGGCCAGTTGTTTTCACCAGTACTGTCTTATGCTGTTTCTGATTTACAGTCCGGTTGGCAACGATATCAAAAAAACATGAAGGTTTAGTTCATGTTGCTGATGTGCAGCAGGACATATTCAGCTTCCATTGCTTGATTATATAGATTCTGAAATCTGTTATCTTATTTTCCAAATCACTGGGGATATTTCTGAGAAATCTGGGTCTTCTGTCATATACCAGGTTATTCTGTTCAATAAATCTGGAACACCCAACCTTGAGATGCCTTGAACTGTAGACTGTTTTTTTATGTTTCTTGACTCACTTATTGTTTGTAACTGGATCGCGGGTCTGGTCACATTGTAGGTGGATGCTCACTGATCTTCCACCCAATTTAACATGGTGGCTTCTAACTTTGGTCACTTGCATAAATTTCTCTGGTTGGCACATTTATTTTTTGGCATCTGTTTCATTGTGCTTTTTGCCTTTCTCCATTCCTGGACTTGCATTTAATTAATGCTGAATTCTCTTGCTGCAACACTGTTATTAGATTGATTTGCAAATTCCATTACTCTCAGCTTGAAGACAATAGTGTAATTCATTTGTCATGCTTGTGGTTTAGACATTTTGCTCATTTGGTTGGGATTGTAATTGCAATTTGAATATTTTTGTATTTTTGCGAGAGCTTTTATCTAATACAAGGTTGATATTAATTTAAAAAGAAACAATTTGCATTTTCACTGATTACTTACACTTGTGAATATGTTTTATTACCTGTGTTATGATGCGTACCCCTTAAAGGAACTACGTTACGCAACAACGAGAGTGAAACCAACAAAGATTAATGACTTAACTTCCAAAAAATATATTATACCCAGCAGTGATATTATTGCAATCCTATCATGGACAGTTAATACAGTTAGATCTAGATATATGTTACTCACAGGTAACTAAACTTAATCCAACACTGCAATACAATAAATGGGGTAGCCAATACAAAAGCTTATCTGAAGTTGCCGACAGTCAAAGCTGCTCTGGATATGGTCCCTCTGGTTGCTTGGTTGGTTGAGAAATCTGTTGTCTTCTGTCTTATTTCGAATGTCCATTACACTTACTGCTTGACATTCACTTGTGGGTTAACAGTTCTTCCAAGAAAGGGTCTGGTAGGTCGTCTTATATAGAGGATCATTTGTATGGCAATGGCGTAGCTGGACAGAGGTCAGTGTACCTGGTCAACATCTACAAAGTGTTATTGACAGGACAATGAACATAGCAGGACAGAGGTCAATGTACCCAGTCAACATTTATAAAAGATCACTGACACAACATGACCAGACCCAGCCTCCCAGTGTCCAGGCGCCACAATAACAAAGAGTCCCACCAGAATTTCCTATCACTTACACAAACCAGTTTCGTGGTAAAAATAAATTTTAAAAAAAATCACACATGCATCCAAGGCTGGTAACACCTGAAATAGTTTCAAATGGGCAAGGTATGTTTTAGTATTGTTGTAATAGTGTGACATACACAACTGTACACTAGCTTTGGCTTATCAAAAGCATTAATTACATGCTGATTGCCTGTGTAACAAAGGTAGACACTTATCAGCTGTTCTTTGGTCTGTATACTTTGATTCACTTGAAGTGCATGCATGACTTGAATATAAAATCCATAATAACATGATTCTGTTTTCAGGAAATGCCATGAAGGTGACATATATAAACATGTAGTAAGCATGTTAGAGCTCTAAGGTTGGGAGAACACAAAAAGACGTAATTGTGCAAATAAATATGTGCAGTCATTCTAGATGGTTTTTCATTTCTCAGCCATGTTGGCTATCATGTGACTCTTTCTTAGAAACAAATAGGCCTATGTTTATTATTAGAGGAAAATACATAAGTTATTTTACTCTTCAAGAAAGGGGTCAGCTTATACACAGAGATCTATACTATATGTTATTGTTATTTGCATAATGACATTTTCCTTTAAGTTTTATTTACTTGTCTACAGGAAGATTATGTGGAGTACTCTCGTCATGGCACCGTTATCAAGGGGCAGGAGAAAGCCAGCGTAAAGTCTCGATATGAAGAAGATGTTTATATCAATAACCACACAGTAAGTTTTTTAAAAGTCCTAATCTTGTGCTGATGTGTTGTTGCTGAGATCTGTGGTTAGCGCTTGTTGAATTTGTTTTTGCAGAGTGTTTGGGGATCGTACTGGAAAGGTGGTCGATGGGGATACAAGTGCTGCTTCAATTTTATGAAGGAGTCATACTGCACAGGTGAAGCGGGGAAGCAGACAGCAGAGGTAAGGCACACAAAGTGTTAGACTTATACTGTTCATAAAACAATGATGTGATCAGTTGGAAGAACTAATGAGTGAGCGAGTCACTGCTGTCTACTGACACTCAGCTCAGTGGTTATAGTTGGTAGCCATGTTTTATTCGGAGCTGATGGTGGGTAGAAGAATTTAATAAACTTTAAGATTAATAGAAGATTCTTGAATATCACTTTAAATGAGTTGATGTATTACAAACCACTGACAATCCTTTTGTTGTTTTTAAAAATGTTAACAAGTTTTGTTAATATTTACAAAGCAAATGAAAAAATAATTAAATGCTTACATAATTTCTAATTTTTAAATTATTATTATTATTATTATTAGTAGTAGTAGTAGTAGTATTATTATTATTATCAGTTATATTTAAAGTTAATGTGTATTATTTCAGATGAACAGTTTTCATGTTGTACAGCATCTAAAAATTAAAAGTTTTTGGTTTCTCTGTACACATCAGAGCTCTGTTAACCAGGGAAATTCTAAACATTTACTATCATCCTGATTTAAAATACATTTTGTTAAAAATGGAGATTTGAACACAATAGCTGATAGTCTTGAAATTGATTCAAATTGAACAGTTTATTACGCCTGTGTGTTTGTCAAATTTCAGAGTAATGATTTAATTCCTGATGAAGAAGCATCTTTGACAGAACTTCCAACAACTCTGTTACAGGTAGGCCACCTGTTCCTTTCTTCTTCTTCTGTTTCTTAGCGTTTGCCACTAAACTATCATCCTACAACTAGCGATGAATCTAATCGTCTTCTCTAGATCCTGCCTGCTGCCATAGAGCTTTGTTCTGAGGGGAGTAGCTGTTGGCCACATTTTCACGTGTTTTTCTGTTTTTGCTTCTCTGGAAAACTGAGAATTTTGTTTTTCTTCAGCTCAAACTGTGCACCACGTGATTGCCATCAGCATTAGCCAGTATTATCAAGTGTAATTCTTTGTTCCTTCACAAGTGTTTGCTTTGACATTGTTAGTCATCTTCCTGAATTTAGCTGAGTTGGCATGAAATATCTTTTGAATTAATAAACGGTAGCACTATTAGATATTATAATGCATTTTAGTAAAAGTAGTGACATGTGACATTCTTCAAAGAGAAGTTGAGATAAATAATTACCTTATTTAAGGACATTCTTGAAAAAAGTATAATATATAATATTGTTTTTCAACAGATAAAATTGTATGGGCAAAGCATGAGTTACTACTTTGATGTTGCTATATACCACAGATACTCTTAGTGTCTATTCACAATAATAGAAAATTTATCCTTGTTATCACAAAATTTAAAAAAAAAAACAACAGATTTCACACAAAATCCAGTTAAACTCTTGTAAATGCAAAACCATCTTCCCAGCATTCCTCCATTAATCCCCATTCTATATGTTGGCTGTGGCTGATTCTCTCTAGTGTTTGTCTCTTAGTGAATGTTCATGAAAAGTGTACTAAAACAATGGTAGGTTCCCAATTTTCTCCTCAATATGATGCAGTTAACCACTGACAAATTTCTACAATCCCACCCCCAAATTCCCAGCATAATTTGCTGGATAGGGATCAGAATAATTTTAAAAGATAAAATGGAGTGATACAATGCAGTTCCCCCATTCTAGGCCATAGAATAACTGCATCTTCAAGTGGGAGGTGGGCATTGCACAGCCAGTACTCTTGAACAGCTTATACTGTGGAAAATAAGGTTGTATATATCAATAGCAGCCAGAAGATTAAATGTGGCATGGGAATGATCTGACCAGCTTTGCAACCCTGTGCATCCTTGTTGCAACTCCTAGTTTGGGAATGACAATCTCATCTATTGTAGTATAAAATAGAAGCCTAAACAAAAACAAAAAGAATAGAGGCAGATTTTTTTCTGTAACATGCTGCATGATCTGATAGTTATTTTTTTTTTTTTTTTTTGAATTTGATGTGTTTTTAGCAACACGAACAAAAGTTGAAAGACAGTAAGAAGAAGAAGAAGAAGAAGAAAGGGAAAAAGAAACACAAGAAAAACAGCATCAGCGATGAAAGCAGCGATTCAGAATCTGAAATTAAGAAGAAACAAGAGAAATTGAGGAAGGTTGGTGTTTGTTTTCTTAATAAGAATTTCTAAGTTCAAGCATGGGAAAAGCAAAATGTATATCTGGTGGTAAATAATGCAAACTAGTTGTAGTGTAGATCAGAGTGTAAAAAGTGCAGGATCTATGAACTAATACAAGGCCAGCCAAGCTGGTTTAATTTCAGGCCTGAAATAACTGACATCATTTAATGGGTTATTAAAGGATAGTTTAATTTACCTGTTCTTTTAACTAAATATACTATTTGCAGATATAGAAAATGCACCAGAGGGTTGTATTTACAAATTCACTTTCATTACAATAGTATTTATCTGAGTGATTTCTTGTTTTAAGGCTTTAGAAATGGAAGAGGAAGACCAGAAGAGAGCAGAGAGATTACTGCAAATGGATGAACGCAAGCGACCCTATAATAGCATGTACGAAGCAAAAGCTCCAACAGAGGAACAGATGGAGGCTTACCAGATGAAGAGGATGCGGGTTGAGGATCCAATGGCAACTTTTCTAAGCAAGAGCTAACAACTGTACATATTCTCATTGCACTGTGGACAATTATGTAGATTTGATGTTACAAAAAAACAAAACAGAGACAGAATATTTTGGCAAGAATCTGAGTGAATTTATTGAAAACATTTGTAAATAAACCACCATCCAAGCTTAAATGATATGAAAAAACGACACGTGTTTATAGTTTTATTTTTGATGGTAATGTTGGCCATCCAAGGAAATGGCTTTTATACTTGGGATTTTGTGTCTGTGAATATGGGAAAAACAGAAACAGCAGAGCATACACTACCTGTGGTTCTAGCCATTTTCCCTTTCTTTTTCTCAGTGCATCAGGCACCGTCAAGCTGGCCTGCATTTTTGATGCCACCTTTGTGCACATAGCAGATACTATGCTGACTGAAAGACCCAATAATGTTAATAAATAGATTGTGTGTTTGTGTGTGTAGAGGGGTGTTGTTAGCTGAGTTCTACATAGGTTTTTCACCTTAGCCTCTAACGGACACAGACTCTTAGCTTGGAATACTTCTGTAGTTATTTTGACAGAAATCATTGCCATCCACTGGCTTTACATTCGAGCTGCTAGCATTGCAACATTGGTTGTCTTCTATCATTCACTACACTTCCTCAGGGAAATTTAGAGTCGTCATTATTATTTATTTTGATGTTTCTATCATAATTTGATAGATGGGGAAATTATGACTCATGTTTAACTAGAAATCAGATTTAAATGGATTGTCTTGTTTAAAAATATATGTACAAAGTGAAAGGAACAGAAAGTCCTTTTTTAAAAAAATTTATATAAAGCTACACTTTCAAACCATTCCAGACAAACAGACATTTTTTCTGTTATTAATGTTTGCAGTATCTAATGTCAAATCAAGAATGTTTTAATCTTATACCTATGCCCCCCCCCCTGCCGATGTGTCACTAACATGTAGGCCGACCAACACCTCTCTATAACATTGACATGTACATTACTACTTGTAAAACTTTAATCTTTTCTATGGTATCTATGTATTTTCTTTTGGCATAATGTAGGCTTCATATATTAACCGTATACTCTAAAGAGATTTAACTAAATCACATATAAGGAGCTCTAATTGCTGATGTTTTACTATTAATAGTACAATTTAATGTATTCAAGATTCTTTGGTTATGAGAGTTACAATTTCATATTGCTTTATACTTCTAAATTTTACATTATTTAACAATCTGGTTTAAAGTCCAAAACTAAGCTTTTAATAGATTTTGGTACCAATGTCAAAAGGATCTGCAAGATAGTGGTGATAGTTCAGCATTTGGTTTGTGCAAAACATTAATAAATTGGATTTTTATGGTTAACATTTAGCTTTCTTTTTATTTGCGCAGGTTTGTATGTTTTGCCTCTGTGGTTTTCTTAAAGCAACTTTAGTCACGAGGATTTAATAAAATATGGTGGTTTGCTGATGAAGTTGTGGCTCACTGTTTACTATAAGCCTCAGTATATAGTTTTCTCAAACAGTTAGACCTTTCAAGCCAGTATCATGAGCCCCCAAAATTGCTCGAGAAAGTATCTTGCTATGTATGGGCCAAAAGGGATGCAGTTAGCAATGGACTATAGAATCTTCCCCCAGTACCTGTGGGTGAATTTTGTTCCAGCATGAGTGAGAAAGACAAGGTTCTAAATCCCATTAGAATTAACAAGCAAGATCTCATCAAGAAAGACCACATGCTCGCAAAGCGACACTTAAACATTATCTAAGCGTAGCCAAGTTGTCGAGTATAAGGAAGTTAAGGACTGAAACCTTTGCTTAAAGAGGATTGGTTCTTAAGAGTTTATTATAAATAAAAAAAAAAATATTATATAGTAATTGCTGGGTTTGTTTATAGTCCTGCTTATTTTATCTTTCCTTTTTTTCCATAGTGGAAGGAAAACATCTGATACTGAATAATGATGATGATAAGAGGACAAAGGAATAGGGTCTATTCACTTGAGCAGCAGCATACTGTACTCTAATTACTAGGGACGTTTAAATGAGATCCAGCCAAGCCTATATTTTTAAAAGTGATGTTTTCTAGAAGGAAGAAAGAGTCAGCCATTGCTTTCATCTATGTGGATTCAGATTTAATGCCAAGTCATCGTCCTTGATGACCCTTCGTTGTAACGCGTTACGGTTGTCGTGATTGTTTCCGCCCGAAATATATCAGACAAGTTCACTCGTTACGAAGAAGGTGACCAGGAAACACTGCCGTTTCATCAACACTCGCACGGAGTCCGCGTGCGCAATGAGACAGAGCTCGCGGTTGGCTAGATATAATTTTTAAAAGGCAACTTAAGGGAGGTAACTCTAAATATTTCGAGTAGGATGACGTCACAAATACCACTACTATAAAAAAAAACTCTCAACTTTTTTCTTTGTTAGAAAAATTTTAAGTAAATAAATTTCAAGTTTTAAAAAAAAAAAAACTAAACGGATTAATCTTCTCATAATTTGGTCGTCCGGTGGCCTCGTGTCGCTGCTGGAATCGTTCGGGTTCATTTAATCCAGTTTGGAGTAAGTGTTGGGAATGGTGGTGGTAAGCAGAACTTAGTTCCCACCATAAGTTAGATTTCTGATCAGTTCTGTGTTCAGACCAACTGGAAAGGGGCCGTACGTTAAGTGCCGGTATATGACATCTGCACGGAGTCAGGAGGCGGACCAACGTTATATCTGATGCAGCTAAGAACAGTATTAAAGAGAGATCTCGGGAATTATTCGGGCTGACAGCACAAAAGTTAACTGGAATTTGTAGCTGGGAAATCTATAAAGTGCAATTTTGTTGACGCGGTGACTTAAAGCAGAGTGACAAGGACATATTACTTTACTGAATGGTATATATATATAATATATAGAAGCTGGACTGAATAATGGGCGCGTTCATTAGTGTGAGATATGTTGTTTTCCCCAACTGTTCTTGTGCATAGTTACACCTTTCACTCCTGCTGATAAACAATTACAGCAGATATAACGAACGATTCATTGTAATTTCAGTCTAAAACTAACAAAGCACATACAACATAACACACACCTTTGGAAATGATTATGAACACGGGGAAAGAAATGAGTATAAAATGCCAACATGTGATAGAATCACATTTCATATATAAAAATGAATTGCTCCATAGTACAGTTGTGTTGATAGATATGTACGTGATTGGTTGTCATGGAAGCAGTCAGAAAATATAAAATCTACAGAAAAAAACTATAAAAATACAGGCAGTGACATAATTGTAGTGTGGTGAATACTGTGGCGGAAAGGAAATATCGCATGATAAGCTTATACAAATTAACGTTTTGCTGTGAAGATTACTTCATACAACAGATTGCAGCCCGACTTCATGCTTCAGAAGAAGCTGTATGCAGGACTCAGAAGATGCCCGAAACTGGTTCTGCTAGCAATAGATGCTGTCAAAGAAGAGAGCTGAAACTTTCCAAAAAATTATGTTACGTACTTCAGGGTACATTCGCTACGTGATAGACGACTCATTGGAGATCCTGCTAATGACTTACAGGTGTGTAAGAACAGTAAGAAATACATTTGGTGCGAAGTGGTCTCCATGGATGTATGTAGCTTTCTGGAAAATTTTGCTGAAGAGAGGCAACAGATGCTGAGGCTGAAGTGGACGTCAGAAATGATCAAACCTAAAAGAAAGTTCTCTTTACGATTGAGCCCAAGTTTGAATTGATTGGCAATAAAGCAGCAAGTCAGCCGAGGGTTTAGAAATTTGCATAAAATCTAAGTTATACTGAATGCTGACAGTTTTCATTCATTATGCTATTCCATCAGGAAGACATCTCATTAGGCAGGGATCCATTTTCCAACATGACAGTGACCCAAAGCATTCAGCCAACGTATTGAAAAACTATCTGAAGCGTAAAGAGGCTATTTGGAACAACATCATACAGCCAGACATTGATAACCTGTATGGCAGCATGAAAACAAGGTATCATTTTCTGTATAAGGTAAAAACATCACATAACAGTGCTAATACACTGTACTACGTATTCATTTTGTTTTTGTACATGTTCTATAATAATGCATTGTGTATGTATTATATTCGTCTCTCAGGCGAAATTAATTATTTGTGAATATCTCATCTGTTCCCATAATTTTTTTCTAATGCTGTATATGATAACATTGTTGTCCTTCGCGGCCCTAAGATGAGGCTGCCGACGATATTCTTTGACTGAATTGTTTAGTGGCGATATCTTTGTTTTGTGTCGCTCCACCCACAGTCTCTGGTCCGCTGTCTTGTGCTCCAGCGGTAGCCATGCGCTAGACGACCGGAAAGGGTTACAATACGGAAAGGTACAGCTCTTCTCTAGCGGAGAAAATCCACGCTGCCAACCATGCTACGGGAGTACACCAAACGAGTAGATCTCGGCTGGGATTCGAACACGTGCCCTCTACCTTAGCAGTCAAGTAATCTTCTCTTGGACCATCCACTTATCGAAAGAGCGAACTGTCTTCAAGTTCAGGGTTTTAAATTTTAAAAAAATCCGGTGTATATTCAAAGTTTCGGCGTGGAGTTGGGGTTTTGTTAATTAGTTGGAATTATAAGTTCACAACTAAAAGGTTTCCTATTTTGAAAATGCTTTGAAATGCACTACTAATATATTTTCAAACCAACCAACCAACCGAAAAAAATCAAATTGTTTTTACCGTCTTTAATGATATTCCAGTATTCTTCAAAAAAATAGTCAAATACTCAAGATTCGGTATTGTTTTACTGACTTTTCAAAAGATAGTCGTCGTCGACGACTTTCTACAATAGAGTTATTATGAAGATGCGTTGTAGGGTTCTTTCTGATGCTTCATCTGCTCTCTATTGCCAACTTTGATCGTAAATAGGAAATAACTTATACCGCCCAATTATAGGAGACACAGGAATACGTTACGTGTAGATGGTGCTTGTCGGTTAGAACTCATTGTGTTTAATTAGTAGTTTCTGGTGCCGTAACGATTTACCATTATAAATAACTGGCCACGGTGGTCTCCACTATCTGTGACTTTGATTGTCTTTTTTAGAAAAGCGAGGTTTGTTTCATTGACGACCGATAAAATTATCTCTGTCCAGGTAAAGTTTGAGGAGTGAAAGTTAGAAAGAAAGTTGAACAAAAAGTGTACTGATTTACTAAGAGTTTCCATTTTAGAAATTATTTGTTTACTTTTGCTTTCTGGAATCGGTCGGTGATAACCATTTTTTCCTAGTTTTTGTTTGGGACTTATAAACTCCGTGGCATCACGTGAGCCCGCCCCCTTAAGTACTTTATTGTATTTTAAAATTTCTTCTGACGTGTCATCGATGATGCTAGCACAGGCGATTGTGGTGTGTAAAACAAGTCCAAGACGCAGACCATTTTCAACTTATAGATCAATCGAAGCTGGGTGTTCCAACCCTGACCTGTCATGTGATGAGCTCTTCTAGATACGTTGCAAGTTTCTTTTATTTCTTCTTGAAGAATAATATTTTTCAAATGTCCCTAAGCTTTAACTTCCATAGATTTAACACCTTGATCCTGGCTCCCTGACCCTCTGACTGTATATTTTCTTTTTACCGAACACTTTCCCGAAATGCTTATTTATCTTTGATTTCCTGCACACGTACACAGCCATGTCTTCATCCAACAGAAAACATCCGGCTTGGCTCCTTCCAATCCAACCCCTGGAGCGCCTACTCTAGCATCTTCCTTGCAAACTGAACAACTTGCATACCCTTCATTTGCAAACAGCCATTCGATGTTTTTATAAAACAAATCCGACTATCCAATGATCCAGCAAAGTGGATGGATTCTCTGAAAACATGTGTATATCCGATATCTATTCAGCGCGAGTTCACAATACAGTTTGTAGCAATGACAACGTAACACGCGCAGGTGCATATGTGCGTGACGATGTGGGTTCCATGGAGTTCAGGTGGTTTACCAGATGGAATATTTGGAGTAGACCTTCCTGCTGATTGAAAAGATGCTTCTACAAATGTGCTCAGAAGCAGCAGCTAAAATAATAGGGTAAACAGGGACTAGATGTTACAGGACCAGGAATCCATAATTAAAGCTGGAGGTAATTGCGTGACTTCGATTATAGCTTCATCTCTACTTGTAATCATAAATTGCTGGCGCTGTAACAATCTTCCCTACGGGTCTTTCCTATCAGAAAAGAAAAGAAAACACACAAGTAAATGGAATCAGAGAGAAACAGGCAACTCTTTCAAGTCATATTTCAGAATTGTCGCCTCTAATGAAGCCGCACTTTCAGGGGCAGCAGACGGTAGAAGTGAAAACGCCCATTTGAAAGAGAGAAGCCAAAGTCGATGCAAAATTAGGGAAAATCGTCCTGGATGGCGAGTCGCAGAGCTCTAACAATGCGATAGACATCCATCTGCTTGTGGATGAGTTACTGGTAAAAGAAGAGTTCGCGCAAAATTGATTCCACGCTCTGTAACTCAGGTTCAACATTTTCAGATGTAGAGTGGATCTTCTCCAACAGGAATCGGCCAGCGGTATTCTAAGCAGCCTCCTCTTCAACTCTTTATTGTTGCGCGCCACAATCCTCGTCCAGCAACATTGTAACGGAAGTTTGACACTTCTGCCTCCTGCTCGTCGTACATATTTCATCTGGTCTTTATATTGTTTTTGTTCTTTTCTGTGTTTAAGAAAACTGGCTGCATCCGGGACTGGATGCTAAAGATATCAATAATCACAGGTCGTTCTGCTGCTAAGGCGCAAACCGAATAACTGTTATATGGTTCAAGTCTTTGTTGAATGGAAATTATTGTTCAGAAACGTTTACAGATAAATGGATCGAAGTAGGCCATATTTCTAGAGTGCTGCAGGAAAAGGAGTTGGATAACCCTGCACTGCATATAATATAAAGCCGTAGCCATTGCTGGGTGACTTTTAGTCCAACTGACCTCAGTTAGAGCGGCCACCTTGGCAAGGCTCGGATCTGTACCACTTTGATCGTTTTTTACGCACTCTCTTGACTATAGATTAAATAAGCAAATAAATTAAAAAAAGAAACAATATTAGCATAGGCAAACATCCCTAACCTCACAACTGGTGGGGAGTTTTTCTTGTTTTTTATTGAACAAATTCCTAATTCCTGTTCCAGGTACATATAGTTTGGTTCGCTCCGATCGTGTTTCATTCAGACAGAAGATTCCATAACCTATCTTCTTCATCATCCCGAAACTCTTAATATTCTTAAAAGGCTAAATATTTTGCTGATTATTTGCTTCTCGCTAATTATTATTATTATTATTATTATTATTATTATTATTATTATTATTATTATTATTACGGTTATTCAATGGCAAGCAAGACTTTTAAGGTAAAACCACAAAATTGAAATTGTTGCCATTACATAGCTTCTGCGATTTTTGAGTCAAAGTTGGCTATCTGATCGTTTTATTATATAGCTCATCTTTGACACGTTAATACAGTTTATTATTATTATTATTATTATTATTATTATTATTATTATTAGGGGTATCTAACTGCGGTGTAATCGTGTCAGTTTTTTCAACAGTTACAGCAATCTCTCTACAAGGGAGACAACCCTGGTAAAAAAGAACGTAGTGCCGCGGACATCCGACAGGAAGCGCAGCCTATTGTCCCCCGCCTGGGGTTTACCACTCGCGACCTTGGCAGGGAGAGCCCAACTAGAACTCTACTTTTAGATGGGCCACTGACCAGCTGGGGAAGAAGAGCGAGTAGAAACCGAGTCAGGGAGGTTCCTCCCTCCCCAAGTCGAATCCAGGCTTTTACCCTCGGCAGCCATTAGTCGGGCGAACCACACTCTGTTGTTCACGGATGGACGCACGTGGGGACTCAGGAAAAAATGGCTCTGGCTTTTGAGCCAATGTGTCTCGTAGCTAACAAGGGCAGGTTTAAAGAAATAGTGGGCGGGCATTTTGCTACGGAGGCTGCGCACATTCAGGGATTCTAAGTTCCGCTGGTTTCATATATCGATATTTCAGAATGGTCTCCAGCTTATATCCGACCAAGGAGAAATTCCCGACCCTGATCATCACATCAACGGAATTGCCCACACTTGCTTTCCTATGCCCCACAGCGCCTGGGCACGAGCCCCAGTTATGCCTACGACAGCATCCTGACAGACAGCTGAGGTTAGAACACCGAGACCAGCTCCACAGCGGTAATTGAAAGAATTCTGGTAAACTTTGTGGGATGGGTTATCATTGATAATCTAATAGATTTCGATGTACATTTGCGGAACCTCTTGTGTTCAAACTACTATCATGACATGAATTGTATACATACAGTATTGCAGATAACTTTGAAAAATGAAGAACAACCGGGTATAAAATACAAATAACACGTGATGGAACCGTATCTCGTGAGTGGTTTTTCATAGTACCGTGATGTGCTGATGTAATAGACTGCGACTAGTTGTTACGCGCCAGACTTGCAGGACTATAAAAGTACAAGCAGTGATAGCGTGTAGTGTGGTGAATACGATGAGCCCTGGGTAGTTAATATCGCATGACAAGTTTATATAGATGAAAGTCTCAACTAGCGAAGGCTTCTCCTCGTGGCAGATTGTAGCCAGACTTCGCGTTTCAAAAAAGAGCTGTATGCAAGATTTTGAGGAGAAAGCGCAAACTATCTAAAAGTGATGCTGGATACCTCAGAGTATTGTTCTGTGCGGTAGACAGTGACCCAGTAGAGAACTTGCGAATGTCCTAGCAGCAAATACCAGTTTCTTCGAGAGCAGCAAGACACACATTAGCGCGAAGTGGTTTCAGTGTATGTGTAGTTAACCGGAAACCTTTACTGAGGAGAGGAAACAAATGGTAAGGCTGAAATGGGCAGCAGGGTGACCAAACCTAGAACTAGGTGATCTTTATAGGTGAGTCCAAATTTGAACTTTTGGGCAATAAGCAACTGCCAATCAGTGTACAATGGCTACAGCGAACCGTGGGGGTGAATCACTACAAGTGTGTGGCTGAATATCAGCCAAGGGTGTCTAAATTTGCATAGAATCGAAAGTATACTGAGTGCCAAGAGGTACGTGGAGGTTCTCATCCATCATGCCAGTCCCTCGGGAAGACACCTCATTAGATGGTGATCCATCTCCCAACATGACAGTGACCCCAAGCATACAGCCAGCGTCATGAAAAACTATCCGGAGCGTAAAGAGGCTGATGGAACACTGGGAAAGATGCCTTGGCCAGCACAAGAGTCCTGAAATGAACATCACTGAGGATGTGTAGGGCTATACGGCTACTGAGAAAGTCAAACGGCAACTAAACACCTCGAATGAATTGTGGAAACTGCTAGAGGGTATTGGAACAACATCGCACAGCTTAGTAACCCGACAACAAGGTGTCCTGCTCTATAGAAAACGAATGGCTCACATTCGAAATACTAATGCGCTGTACAACGTATTCATTTTGTTTTCTGGCAGGAATTCTTCTCAAAGCTCTGTGTGAAAGTAGTTTTAATACCTTTTATTCCACCAATAAAAAGGTATGCTGAAGTTCTAGAAGTATTTGGTTTCAGCAAATCAGGAGACTCCCACTTGAAGTGATGCTACTCCGTTCTTACTTCGGGATATCATCGACCTGTGAAAGGTGATGCGAAGTTTGGGCCCAGGTTTGAATCTGTTCAAAAACGTCGTTAGGGTTTTTAAAAATAGCGGATGCCATAAACGCATTAGACGGGGTATTTAGCGACAATCTACAGAATTAGAAACGCCGAATTACGGCGCGGTGTCATGGAAACAGAACGAGAGCGATGCGCTCACCCGACTCTTGCAGGCGGCCCTCAATAGACGAGTAAACGTCGTCCTCTCCCAAGAACTTCACCTTTAGAGTCAAGGTTCCAGGAAATGCGTCTCCGGTGACACCACGGAACTGGTACAGTTGTGGGAAAGGCTCTTGAAGTCGTCCCCATTCGTCCAAGAAGCCAGTTCGATGATGGTCGGCCTGGTCAGTCGAAGTCTTCAGCACTTCCTCCCGATAGTAGGCAGCGTAAAATTTACCAGACAGCTGATCGAGTTCCTCTCTCTCTCTCTCTCAATAAATAAAAGTTCTGCATATTACTGGCAGTGTAAAGGCGAACACGAAGGTCGAATCGAAGAACCAAAGACAATCGAGAAAGCCAGCAACTGAAGATTAACAGCGTCAAGAGAATGGACGAAGCCAGCGACCCCTGCGTCACCACAACCACCAAGATAATTTAGAGGCGTGGTTTCCTTTGTCGACTGGATCAGACGTACAGCCAGTCTGGAAGAAGCGCCGTACTCCACGTACTCAACTCAACGGCCAGGTAAAAAAATCCTTCTGTTCTTCATCGAAACAGAATAGTCGTCACCTGCCTCGCTTGCCTTGAAGGGTGACAAAGCGCGATCCTTAGACCCCCCCTTTCGTCATCTTCGCTGAACAGAAGATCGTCGATTGCAACGTCCACGTTTTCCTTCTCCTGGCACCGGTCCGAATTCTCGGAGTGCGACTCCGATGCGTTCCTGTAAATCTCGCCGCCTAACAGCGCTTCGTCTTCCCCTCCTTCCAAGTACGTACTCCCCCCTGTCGGATCGTAACCCTCTACGTTCCGGGTGAAATGGCGCCTCGAAGTGCGGTCTCTGCGACGCTTTGGCTTAAATCCAATTCCCCTCGTTTCCGCGTGTTTTTCAAAAGCCATAAAGAACACTGTCGACGACTCCGTTCCGAGCATCACGCTCTAGAATCTAGAATCTTCAAATCACATATTAACCCTTCACCTGCTTGGGGGGGGAGAAGCAGTTGAATGTTGATATAGTTCCTCAAGTTACTTCCAATAGATTCGCCGAAAAATGTCGAATGACAGTGGCGGCTGTGCCGGGCCTCGGCTTCAGAATACCTAGATATACTGTATTATCATCATTATTATTATTAGGGTGAGAATAGTTTCAGATACAATAGAAATTAATTCCTTCATTAGCTTCTCTGGCGTATATCTAATCGAGCAGGTATTGATTTACTGGTATTTCATCGGTGATTTGTGACACCTTTAAGTAAATCAGTACGCGCCCAGTCTCGCAAGAACACTCCGAAGAGTTCATGTAGGTGTGGAACTCTCATGCGTGTTCAATAAAAACCAATCTAGTTCTAGCAGGAGGTCAGAATGTTTCAGCCGAGTGAGGATGACAAAGAAATATCTGTAACACTCGAGGTATTGAAATAAATAGGGGTTTTTATTCATGATATCGGCTCCATCTAATCGACTGGGTTCTATTTGGCCGGAATTTATAGCAGCTGTTTAAAACGTATTAACCTAAATCAAGCATTCAGAAAATATATCGGCGAACCAAATTACCTGTTGGCTAATACGCATGCGCTTACATACACACAATGGGGGGAGAGAAAATTGCATTCTTCGAGTAAAGTGCCCGACAGTGGATCTACCATGTCAAAAAAGGCTGCTAAGCAATTTTACTGCAGCTTTCAAAATACGATTATTCAGAATTGTATAGCTAGCAAATGAAAACAGTCTACAAAATAAGTAAATCTGCTTTTGACGTCACTGAAAGGAAAGTGTTAAACAATAAAGCCCCTGTTCTCCACGTCGACTATAGGATAGCAGTGGAAAATTTTTTGAAACAATAAACTCAAGTTATGAGTGTTTACGAAACGGGTGGATAGATACTGCCATCGATACGAGCAGCCAGCTGATACACTATTGATGCACAGATGGGATGGGATGTTGTGGTCCATCGTTTACATGAAACCAAGCTGGAGACAGAATCGCTACAATCGTATCCGGCTGGATTTCATTTGAACCACTCTGGTACAGTTCTAGCCTAATCCTACTTTAAGCCCTTCCTTCTAAGTTAATAATGAAATTAT
Source organism: Nautilus pompilius (assembly GCA_018389105.1). Taxonomy (NCBI): domain Eukaryota; kingdom Metazoa; phylum Mollusca; class Cephalopoda; order Nautilida; family Nautilidae; genus Nautilus; species Nautilus pompilius. The sequence goes on from JACATO010001114.1 coordinate 179,168, forward strand.
CTCATAATACAACAGGTGAGAAGTTTGTTTCAAACAAAAGAAATAAAGTCGCCATTGTATTAACCTCTTCCTCTGTGCCTGATAGCTGTACCAAACGAAATACCTGTCTCTCACATTATTTATTGGGAGAAAAGAAAATTCGTAAGGCTGCCCCTACCTCCTGTTTTTGTTTAATGGACCTTTAAGTACAAATTATAAAATGCAATCTAACTGACAACTTTGAGCTGAATCAGAAATTCTACAAGTTGGACGCCCATAAATGAAGCAGCTGTTACTAGACACGTTATCCTTGTTTGCACTCAGTCACGGTGGCAGTATTGATATTCATCCTCAATCGAACTGCGACAGAGACCAGCTTCAAATAAAAGATCTATTTCTTCTAAAAAATTCGGATCATGCTAAACGTCGTATGAACAGGCGGTGCGATGGTTGAGCGCCAGAGTCCAAATCCGGTTTGGCTCAACTCCAAAGCATTATTTCTTCTCCCTCTTCTTCTTCGGCCGGCTGAGTGGGTTTCCTTCCACATCTAAAAAGAAATAAAGATTTTTTTGCTAGTAGGGATTTTCTGCGGGTAACGTAGGATGTCTTATGTGCCGACGTAGGCTCGAATAATGACGTAAGGTGGCTTGTAAAAAAACAACTGACAATCAGTAAATGACTGTGTTTAATATAATGGATACTCTCTGTGTCTGGCAAGAGATACTGCAAGTTAATGAGTGCCCATTATGTCTCCTCCATCAATCCATGCAGAAAAGACAATTCGTTACCCGAGAAAGAGGGCGAGCCGATTTCCAATGTATTCAGGAAGAAGACATCTTCATATTAATTCCAATCACTAGCGAGAGTCAAGAAATGAAAAAAATGAGTGCCTTTTGATAAGAGCAGAGAGAATAAGTTATAGTGCAGAATTAGGACTGGTAAATCAACATCTGATGCCCATCACTGTGAAATGCGGCAGTCTTGCACAACTTATCGGAAAGACAATAAAGTCAGAAAGATCGACAGCTACAGCAGCAGGTTGCGATTTCGTACATCGGAGAAACTTCCAAACGATTGGCCCGACTCTGCAAGGAATTCAACACCAAAGAGATTCGCAGAGATGCTTTGACATTAAGAAACCACGCAGCGCATATGAACCAAAATCAAGACCCTTACCAATTAAGGCCACAATCTTCTTCCTCGCCTTTGGCTGTGGTAAATCGAAGATACCCGGGAAAACCAGGAAAGCGAATGGTATTGCGAGATTCTTGTCAGATGGGCAGCATCCGACATCAGTGATCAGTAACAGCACGTTTATTAGGGGAAAGTAGAATAATCTTTATATGGCTTGGAACTCGACACATTGAACAAAATAAGCGTTGCTGTCTGTATAATCCACGTACCCATACTATCAGAGGAAGGGTTAAAGAAGAGCTAATTGGGTGTAGCTGACGACCTCCCCCCCGGGTGGGAGAGTTGGTTAAAGAAGTACTTGGCAAACAACAGGTCCTACTAACAAAGGGGCGGGAAATGAAACTTTTCGAAAGTGATAGTAAACGTCTAAGGTTATGACTGACGTGAATCAGGTGAAGACCTTGCTCTAAGTAGCAAGTAAAAATGTTATGCCAAGAACGGGAAGAAATCAATTAATACAAACGAGTCTCGTCTACGAACGAATCAAATCCGAGTTATCGGCTAATAATTAATGACGCGTTCGTTTGGCGGCTTAAAGGTAAAAGGGTACAACACCTGCGAAACTTGGAGGTGGTATCAGTTCAGAGATATTCACGAGACAATGCTTTAGCTTCTGCTAGGTATAAGCAGGTTTTCACACATCATGCAATTCCGGCTAAATGGAAACTGATTCACTTTCCAAGAAGACGACGGTCAAAAGTAAACAGTAGATGTAGTCAAATGATGCATAGAAGACAAAGGATGATGGAGTGCTGCGAAAACAGGACTCGGCCTACGTAAAGTCCTCGTGTGAATAAAACTGACGCTGTGTAGGTTTATATCAATATGGAAAAGGTTAAATGACAGAACGTAGATAAATTATGAGAAGTCATTCAGGACAGTTGGAGTAGTATTGCTTAATTTTATATCATCGAATCGTTTATCGCGGCATAGTTCTTGTGTTGCTTTTCTATTTCACTACTTTCTGGCATTTTGTTTTCCTTTAGATTTCCACTGTCGAGATGATTGAGAAGCGGGCCGCATTGTTAACCGAACTGAGTGATAATCGTATACACGGAAAACCGTGTCCAACACATATTTGCTAGCATCCGACTGGTTGTGTCTATTTTTTAAAAAAAAAATCTCGAAATATTCCTGAAAGATAGGGAAAACAATGGCGCGGTTTGAATGGTGGCGTGAGACACTTTCTCTTCTTTCTCGAACGATCGATTCGTCCATCAGTATGTGGAAAGACGGCTTCTACTTGTGTGACCACGCATCTTGGGAATGTGCCAAGGTTTCTTCTCCAACTGAACCTCAAGAGACGCAGTGAACTTATGTGTCTAACAAGACGTTCGTCGCCCATCATTCCACTGATCGACCGATAGCTATAGGGCACATGGTGGAAGCTTCTAAATGGGCGGCTAATAGAAGGAACTTTTGTGTAATTGAGATTTATTTAGTAGCAGCGGCACGTGCATCAACATAGATACGTAGTAAGCATAACCGTTTATCCTACCAGCCATCTTGTGGGAATTAAAGATGTATCTATGGATATTCCACGGTGGGGTATATTCTTTTCTGGATCATTCATTTTTAATGTGAGGTCATGAAATCTTATCTATAGAAGAAAGGCGAGCGACAAATCGCAATAATAATAATAATAATAATAATAATAATAATAATAATATAATAATAATAATAATAATAATAATGGTGATGTTTGGCCTTAAACACATAAAAATCTCACTTTGAAGGTCTTGTCTAGGGAAGCAAGCAGCAAATAGTAAATTGAGAAAAGAAAAACAGGAAATATAAAGCACCATGAACGCATAATGTAAATACAGAAATAAATAAATACAATTTTAAAATAACGAAAACAATAAACACCTCAGTCTGATCCGTTCAAATTTTTTTCTCTAGTTTTAGGTCATAAATAGTAGATGCAACAAAAGCTACCACCTCCATCTTCATTGTAATTACAATGATATATAAACTCCGGAAGTTCAAGTACTGTACCTTACAAGGAAGTGCTAGGTTAACAGGCTGAAGAAACAAATTGCGGTACCGAGAAAATGACAACATATCAAGTTAATATTTGTGTTTAGAAAAAAAGTCCAAAAATAAGGAAGTTTTTTTAGCTTAAACTTCGGTGTGTAATGTTGAATCGTTAATAGCTGGATAATTCCTTGAACGATATTTCGACAGCCATAATCTTTAAGTAGACATCAGAGATTCTGTTACGGTTACAGTTAAAGGGTTAAGCAGCCAGAGAACAAATAGCCTAGAACAGTCGGATGACAATTCTTGAAATTGAATGTTTGCCTAATTTTGGCTTTGGTTTCAATTCTACAAAATGTTGCAAAAATAAAACGTAAAGAATGAAAACAAAGAAAAAAATTAGAAGTTTCCGATCAAATTAGCAGGTCCATATTTACAGAGAATTTACATTTGTAGTCAATTTAAGAAAACAAAATGGCGTACTTCCAATGTTTCCAAGGTACGTTAAACGAAGCCGAGATGTCCGTTAAGCAATCAGTTTTTTTTTAAAGTTGGGAGTAACTAGGAAGACTCTCCGCTATGATAAGACTATGACTGCTCTGTACACGGCTGCTAACAACCGTTGTTAGTGGCGACGTCGGGATTAGAACGTTTGGAAGAGACATTCATTGAAGAAAAACAGCCCATACAATGGTTGGTTGACTTCCAGCTTTTAAAGAAAAATGAGCGGTTCAATGACGCAGAAATGAATGAATGGTTGATGGAAAGGCACGGTGATAATAGCAACAAAAAGGTTTCTTAAAGGGGACAGAGATAGCAGGGTATTGCTTTGAACGGTCAACGACACGGCAAAGCTGAAGTTAAGGTGTTTGAAGATGGCTTGGCGTGCGGAGTAACGCTCCAGCTGAGGACATGGTTGTAGCCTTAATGACTCACCCAGCTTGGCTATCAGAATCGGGAAGGGAAGAGGATGGCAGCTAGGTGGTGATTTAGGTTAGAGCGGCATACTGCGCAATGAGAGGGCAGGCCATGCTCAGCCGTTTGGGGACTGGAGCGGAAACCATCAGACGTGCTTACCCAGTTGAGGACGGAATCACAGAGGAGAAAGAGCAGGCGAAGCAAGCAACCAGGTGGTCACCATGACGTTGCAGGAAAAAGAATGGAAATATGGAAACGGTGCTTGCAAGCTTCGGATAATCAGCTTGGAGAGAAGATCAGAGGAAGCCTGAAAAAATCTGCTTGAGAGGGAGAGAGAGGCTGGTGCGTCTAAGACAGCCATGCTCTGCAAGTTTAAGATTAAACTAAACTTATTTTATTATATTTGCCTTTGCTCTAGCAATAACACGATAAAAAACAACATTACATCTTGTATTGAAACAATTTGTAATTTTTTTTTTTTTTGTACACTAATGTATACAAGAGAGAAAACCCTGGCAAGGAAGCGTAGTGCCACGGCCATCCGCTGGAGAGCGATGGCTGAAGGGCCAAGCAGTTCCGATTTCAGCAGGTTAAGCCCTATTAGAACTCCTCATCACGCAACCAGCTGGCGAGGAAGAGCGAAAAGGAACCATGTCGAGGATCTTTGCCAACTCGACGCCGACCATCAAGTCCTCAAACTTGGCAGGCAGATCGGTAGCCTAGCAACCGGCCGCCAGATGATTTTAGGGTAAACATTTGCTCTTTGTAGAATTGTTGCGTTGAAGGGGAGGGGGAGAATTCTGTCGATCGCACGCTGATGTATGGAGTCTTATATTCGCCTTGCCCGTTGCACACGATGCATGATCTTCAACTCTTTGTCAACCCCAAAAGCTTGAGTCATGTGACAATTCTGCTTCGAGTACAGAGAGACCTGTTTAGTTCGTGAAAGACCCGCCAGGGTGGCGCCACGCCACGGTAACCTACCTGTCTCTCTCTCTCTCTCCATCAATGGGTTGCAGAAGGTCCGTCCTCTCGGGTTGTCACTATGTACAGTAGTACCCTGTCTCTTTCTCTGGCGGCTCAGCGCTTTTAAAAAATAACCCTGACTATTATTATTTAATCCACACAAACCGGCTGATGTTTGTGCTTGTTAGCCAATAACGGCTGGGAGGGGGGGCTAGCCGAGGTTCGTGCCGTGCCGTGCCGTGCCGTCGTCCGCCAGCAGTCTCCGATCCGGGTTTTCGATCGACCGGCATGGACAGCTTGGAATGGTAGAGCGGAGTCGTCCGTCGTCGGTTGGGTTGGCTGGCGAAACATGCGGTGGTCGGCCGGCTGTCGTGGTGCTGGGCGGTATGTGGTGCTGGGGTCGGGCCTGCTGCTGCTGCTGGTCTCGTGGAGGTCCTACACCGTGGCCGAGCGGCGGGGACGGCGGCTGCTGAGCGCGGAGACGGATGGAGGAGGGGGCTCGACGTCGGTCCCCAGCTACTTAGGTAGGTAGGTGATGGTTGTTGTCAGCTGCTGCGGTCTGTTAGAACAGATAACCCCTCCACGTTCCCTCCCTAGCTCAGCCCCCCCCACACCAAACACTGCTTTATATTTAAGGAAATGTGTGCAGTAAACACCCATCACAGCTGATTCAGCTCGACAACGAACCCTGCACCTTTCGACAGTTTAGCTTTCTGATGAATTCCCTAACCCTAACCCTGACGAAAAACCCTTAGATCCCCCGGCCCCTATGTACAATATACCACCAGCCCCGTCTGAGACAACCCCCGAGCTTCTGATCATCTTTTATATATGGGAGCGAATTTTCTGTACTTTCCCCTTTAAAGGAAGCCCCATCCAGGAAGTACCCTTTTAGTCTAGTACTCATTCTCAAGTGTCTGTGCCTGTCACCCTTTCACGGCCGGACCGTAGCACCCCAGAGGCCTCCAGGAAGTACCCTTTTAGTCTAGTACTCATTCTCAAGTGTCTGTGCCTGTCACCCTTTCACGGCCGGACCGTAGCACCCCAGAGGCCTCCAGGAAGTACCCTTTTAGTCTAGTACTCATTCTCAAGTGTCTGTGCCTGTCACCCTTTCACGGCCGGACCGTAGCACCCCAGAGGCCTCAACTTCTGGCTGCGGGTACTTCAGAACCTTGGCGAGGTTTTAAGGTACCGCACCTTGGCCTAAACCCATCTATTCCCCTGCAGCATCGGGCACCCACCCCAGCAGCTAGTGAACGCTTAGAAAAGAAGAAGAAAATAATATTTTACCTTCTTTTCTTAAAATTGAGAATTTAAACCCTGATCGGCTGTGTTTTGTGATCATGATGATGATGCTAACCTTTTAGCTATTTAAATTTATTTGGCATCCCCACCAGTTAAATTGTCTAGGTTGTTTACGACCCTCTTTTTCTAGTTAAGGAAAGTCTGATACTATTCATGAGTTTCTTGATGTTTTACACTTAATTTTATTTTTTTTTTTAGAAATTATTATTAAAATTGGCTAATTGGTAAAATTCTGCTTTGAAAATTTGTTAATGCTCAGGTTTGCGCTTCAGTTAGACATAACTGTGTTTGTTTTCTCTTAGCAGTTATTATCAGCATTTATCTTTAAGAATTAGCTGTTGACAGGTGATTGCTAGCTAATATTTTAATGCCAATTAAAATTTCTGATGCAACTCATCAACCAAAGCTCATTACCATCTTTCCATTCTAACTAGAGACACTGAAAGAGGTCAATGAAGGTTTTTAATAACAGATCACATGCAGTTTTGTTTGTAAAAAAAAATTAAGTTACAAGATCAAATTGTCATGCAAAATTTTTTGCATCATTAATTTATACATAAAATTAAAGTGTAGTAATAATATTTAAATTAAAGAAAATAATCACTGGTCATCAGAACTTGATGTTATCAAACCAAGGTGTCTGGCTACTTTTCGAAACTGCTACCAAACATTTTGGGAAAGATTTGTCACAGAATTGAAATGCAATAAATTTTAATTTAGGATAAAAAGAAGCACAATTGTTTTTCGTATAAATCCGGCTTTTAATATTTATGGTGTGTTAGGCGGCTATAAGCAACTGTCAGCTTAATTTGTCTATGCCTCTTATGAACTCATAAAACTACTGGAGCATTAGAAAGTAAAATGGAGCAAATTTTAAAAAAAGAAATAAAGAATTGAGCCAGTTTTTTTTTTTAAGAGTTAATAGAGCAGTCTAGTGTTAGTATTTTATAATTAGACACTTAAAATTGTTTATATCTTTAAAAAAATACTATAGTTTTAAATACTCTGTACTTTTTTTTTTCTTTTCTGTATGGTAATTTTTTTTTTTACATATAATTTCTGTGTTTACTTTGGCTAGATAGTGTTTTCAGCTATTTTTAACAATGACTTGTAATTTTTAAAACTCATTGCATCATCTATACTGAATTATTAGAGATGTAAATTATCTATTACTTCGTTTTTACCCTATACCTAATAAGTTTTCACATTGGAGCTAGTTAGCTACTTCAGAATTTTTATATATATATGATCATTTTGTTATCTCAAGCATAATTTCTGATTTTTAATGTATACTGTACGTAAAAAAGGGATATTGACTGTCTCAGCACATCGTTTTTACTCATGAACACTCTTTAGTCTATTCAGAATCAAAGTGCAGTTGTCCAATTTCTGCCTGTGCAGCTGATGCTGTAGTTACTGAAACTGTTTGTAGGTGCACCTCCATGCTAGACAATAAGGTTTTAATGTATGTATGTTATGTACAAGCATAATCTATGAATCATTTTTACTATGCTGGGTTGACTATGTTCAACAAAAGAGTGAATGTGACCATACAGTTGATTTGCTTGGGATGAGGACTATGCATACACTGAAACATGGTTAGTCTCAGTCAATTAGTGATGGTGAGAATAATCATCATGGATGTGTTTAAAGGTTTTAACATTCTCCAGCCATTTGTTGTGCCATTTTCACAATGTTGTGGTCTAGTGATTCATTTACTAAGATGATGCTGTGCATCCATCAGGTCAGTATTAAGAGGAATTTCATCCAGGAAAATGTAATCATCATTCTGCCAATTCTCTCTAACAAGAGTCTGACACATTATTAAAGTGACTGTTTACTTTAGGTATTTGAGTCTTATCTGCTGTAGGATATTGCCATATCATATGATAATGAAAAACAGGCCTTAGGTGGCTATAAATTTCTCATCAAAGAATCTGTCAGATTTTGTACTTAATGACATGCATTGAATTTTACTTCTTAACTGAATATCCTTAATTTTTTGTGCATAATATATAAGCTGTCATTTGTGGTGTTCATGTACAAACCAAATTCTTAAATTTCAGTTATTCTTTCTGTATAAGAGCACTTTTATGGTGACTGATTTTAAACACAAAGCTAAAAAGTGTGCATCCTATCTGATAAAATACTGCTTAAATATATTAATGTGTTTGTAAATTAAAAGTTTAATGTTTATTTTCTTTTAAGTGCTAGCACACTCTTAAATAAAAATGTGTGAACGTTAATTAATGTAGTATACCCCTTTAATTTTGTTTTGTTGGTTTTCTTAACCTTTGAAAACACCACTATCTTTTATCAAGCATATACATGCATCAGCTATTAGACATTGCCCCATCTACACACTCATTGGCATACAATGTTACAGCCATACAGGTTCCTGACCTCTTAGCTTTTTGTCAGCAAGTGGGTTCGTTCAGATAAGTGTTTTCATGAATAATGATGAAAGTTGATAACTACTATGCTGATGCTTTCCAATAGATGTTGGCATAGCCAGAAATCTCTCATGCTTGTCGTAGTATCACTACCGTGAAAGTAAAACGCATTAGCTCAGTAGTCCATCCGATCGTTATTGCTTTGAAATTAAAACTGGTTCTTCAATTTGCTACCTTTGAGTTCTGGTGATGTAAGCATGACTCAGCACAGTGCTAATAAAAAAAGAGTCAAAGATCCGATTATAAAGCAGAATTGTCTCCATTTTCTCTTTATGCATTCTTTTATTTAGTTGAATGTATTACAATACTTTTGAAATGATGAATATTAAAACCAAACTTTTTAAACAATTTTTAAAATTCTCTTAAAAGAATACATGTACATGCTTTTTGGGTTGACTTTTTATAAGTAATTTTAAAAATCTATTAATTGGAGCTTAGTTGGTGTTCTTATTTTTTTAAAGACAGCCTTTTATACTTTAAAAAACAAAGGAAAAGGATAATAACAAAAACTACCAGACTTAAGTGTACGCTGAATAATGATGCTGTGAAAGTACAGATGGGATTTAGTTAGCTTGTTTTTAAGCAGAGAATTTACAGCTGCTTGAGAGTGTCTATTGAAAACTAAATCTACATTCTAAATCAACCACTGCTTTTAATTGTCACCCTTATTTTGTGTTGTTTGGTCAACTAGCAAAGTAAACTTGTCATTTTAGCAAAATTATTAAGTATTTTTCATTAATTGGGAGTGAGAAACAGTTTGTTGTAGCTGAACAATTAATATATGGAAAATGGGAGAATTGTTTAGTATTTATTGGAGAAGAAAATAGTATTTTTATGCTGCATGCTTCAGTACTGGCAGGAATATTGCAGCAGTGTGTTGGAATTCACTCAAAAATAAGTTCATTAGCATCTTAAACCTCCTCGTGAATAATTTAAAAAATGTTCCTTCTGTCATAATGCAGAAGCTGACCTCCCACTCAACTCCAAACTCAAAATGGGCATAGTTTTCTCTGTTCTCTTATTTTAATTGTAAATAATATTCCTTTCCAGTGTCCTCATTATAAAACACCGATTACATCTTTTTTTTTTTTGACTGTCAGCTTTTAGCCAGATTGCAGATTAGGTGTCAACAGTATGTTTGCTTTTGTAGCATTGGATTGTGGGAAGGTTTTCTGGCAAATGGAAACCAGTTTTGTTAAGGGGGCAGGAACTGTGAAATTCACTTAGCTGTTTGTGAACTAGTTACAGAAAATTTACTGAAACGTGGAGATAGGCTTTTTTAATATGATGTAGAGACTTATTGGGAAAAGTACAGATGAACTAACATCGATCATCATTGTTCTACATTAATTAGAATATATACTGTCATAACTTTGGGGCATCCCTTTCTTTTTTAGAGAAAACCTAGTTACTTATTGTCAATTTGAACTTTAGTTTAGATATTTTAGCAAAAAACTGAGGGATTCCTCAAACTTTTTCTGGTGAGTGTACACTAACTATAAACAGCGAAAATTCACCTATGTAATTTCCACTATATTCTTTCTGATGTATTTTGCATTTCTCATCTCAACTGTGAAGAAGTTATCATTGTCATGGGCTTTTATTTCATCTTGTTTGCAAGCAGCAGCAGCTAGTAGTGGAATGAAAATTTGGATAATCATGATAAATCTTTTCAGATGCCACAATAAAGCATGACAGAAGGAACAGTTTGGTGAACAGGATATGTGAAGTCATGATGCTCTGACAGACAATTTAGAAAATGAACATCTATAGACCAGTTAAAAAGAATAAGTAGCTTAAGTTCATTTTTTATTACTAATTATTTTGTGTATGTAAAATAGATTTTTTTTTTTTCTAATGTTGCATGTTTCCATGACAGTAGGAAACCTATTCACCGAATAGACAAAAATGTCAGATACATAAAGGTTCAAGACATGTGGCATATTAGCAGGGATTTTTTAAAAATCAATATTGCTATTTGTATGGAAAGTACTTTGGAGGAATTGACTGATTCTAACAAATCCAGTAGTGATTTTTCTTTTCTCGCTAGTCTCTGTAAGAGTGACTAACCCTGGTGAGGAGTGTAGAGCTCCAGTTGTCCACTAGAGGGCATGACCCTTTGTTACGAGAGCTTAGCACTGCCAACTTCACGAAAATCTTTACAGAACTCTTCAATTTTAGATGTGGGAGTAAACCAGAGTGCCAAGATACCCATACACATGATTGGCTGGTGAGTAGAAACCTTGCTGGGAGATATGTCAGACTGAGCTGATCTTGCCCGGGTTGGTGATGAGGACTGCTTCAAGTGGAGTATATATTGTTTGTGGGAGAGAGGATAAATTCTGGAAACTAACCAAGCAAATCCAGTCTTATCAGTTTGGATCATACCGGATATCTGCTGAAACTCTGAGGAAAGTCAAGATGTTGGATGTAGCAGCCATATGATGGCAATCTGGTAGTTTATCACTGGACCAAAGAAAATTCTATTAAAAAAAAAGAAAAAAAGAGTTCTCGGCTGGTTGAAAAATGTATAACTAGTAGTACATTTCAAAACAATAGCTAACTAGGAAGTTTTATTTATGGTATCGTAATTCCACCACCAACAAATATTGAATAGAGGCTGGCTTATAATGCGAAGACTTGATAATGCAAACCTATTTTCTTTATTACCCGAGTAGAGCTGAATAAAAAGATTAAAAATTTTTTTCATGTTTTACTCTGAATTTTCCTTCTATAGCTATCTATACTAGGGACATTTAAATGAAACTGGCTGTATGGTGATGCTAGTTCAACTGCATTCCATCTAGATGTCCCTAGTATATTATTTCATATAGTGTCGCCAGTTTTGAACTATACTTATAAAGAATTGCTTAAATTTTGAAAAGAGAGATGGACTCTTACTTCATAAGCCTACCCTTAATTTTTTTTGCCTAATACAGAAATGTTGGTTTTGCTAATAGAATAGAAAAATATTTTCTTTAATATACATGCAGTAATTTTCTTGTTTTATTTCTCAGTTTCCAAGGATGTTTAAACTCGCTGTTTGATTTGAGCCTCTCTCCAATTTTTGTGTATTTAATTATGTTTCTAAATTAGTAAATCCTGAATCTTTTCAATCAGTCAATTTAGAACTGCTGTCTTGGAGAAAATACTGTTGTTATATTAGTCTTGCTAACTGGCTTGACTTAAGTTCTCCACAGATTTGTTCAGACAGTGGGTTTATGGATTCTGCTATTTTGTTTCCTTCTGTATGTAATCTAATTGGAATAAAGGTGATATCACTAATTTTATATTTGTTATCAATTTTCTTTATTATATGTAGATTGGCCTTTACTAGCCTGTAGTAAATTTCAGATTTAAAATGTCAATTATTTCTATTTATTTTGTTAAAATATCAGTGTTATTTTATGACTAGTTTTTATATTGTTTTTCCTTGAGATGAAAAAACTGATGGAAACTGCTGTGTTTGTCTGTCTGTTCGTAAAGATAAATGAGACATAAAAAACAATCAACATTGTCATTAGATCACATTAAATATATCCACTGCTGCTGCTAGCTTTATGCTGTCAGTTAATCAATGCAAGCTTGCGATTCCTGGAAATGTGAATCGCTTAATATAGCTGTGATCAGAATTTGTAGTGTATCATGAGCTGTTATATTGTGCAAAGTTTTTAAAAAAAAACCTAATGAAGGTGGCATGGCATCATGGGCTGTTCTCATGGATAGAGGGCGCTTTAGCATCTTTCTTATTAGCAGCAGGTGAGTGAAGTAAATAGTAATAAGTTGTTTCGCGCTTCACTTCTGTCATTTGCCTCTAAAATACCTCCTAATAGTTTGTGTTCATAAAACCTAAAAAAACGTGCACATTAGAATCAAGAATTACTGTCTGAGTATACAGATTCATGTACACAAGATTAAACTGTTGACAAGGAAAGGTAAGTTTTTAACCCTGACATCTTTAAGGCAACCACAACTAATAAAAATTAAAATTTAAGTCTATCCTGCATAAATTAATTTGCTAAAATAAACTGAAGAAGATAACATAAAATTTAAGGGAAATATTAAAGAAATATGTAGAAAACTATTTACATAAAGGATGCATTTTGGTTAATGTTAGAATGGGTTTTAATTGTTTAGATTTATGATGAAAATTACAATAAATTTAAGAAAGCAAAACAAAAAAACCTTTAGCTAATTATTCAGCTTGTGTATTACCAATTACCACTCTAATCAGCTGTCTGTAACTGCTAATTTTTTAAAAAATTTGTTTAGGTTATTTTGTTTCTTATTTGATAAAGCTGAATATAATTTCAGCAAAAAGCTTTTTTTCAAAACTTAAGATGTTTTACTCCCTATTCTACATTTATTTGATCATCTCATTAGCATATCTTAAATGAAAAAGAATAATATTAGAATCATGCATCAAGGTGATTAGGTTTAACTTAATTTTTGAAAATGTAGCTAAACTGAATCAGCTTTTACCTTCTTAAACCTTTTTTTTTTTCTTAAAAAGAATTCTTTGCATCTGCTATGTAAAACTGACCTAGGAACTGTGTATAAACCACTTGTAACTCCTTGTTAGTCATGCACAGATCACTCTTTCTATATACTGTTTACTTAATCTGATATTTGGTGTGAAGTCATTTCAAACTTTGTACTGATAAAGTTACAAGCTGTTTTTAATCTGCATAGTTCTGAAGTAGCATTGTTAAAATATTAAGCATTTGCTAGATGAGAGATTGTAGCGTTGGTATTAACAGATTTACCTACATGAGGTTTTCTTTTAGCACTATTAACAAAAACTGAATCAACTTTGTGTTTGCTGAGATTACATGGGCTCTTTCCATTGTTACATGATAAAGAATCTGTTTAGAACAGAATGAAATATCAAGGGACCTCTAATTCCATAGAGCTGCTGTATTTAATGATCTGATCTTTAATCAGACTGACGAGTTGTAATAATATTATGAGTGAAAACTTAAGAGTGAGGGGAGTTCAAAATATTTTTTCCTTTTTTCTTTCTGTTCTAAATATTTCTAGTGGGTTCTTCTGCCGTTGATTTGAGAAAACCGAAGTTTGTGCATTTTAAAAAAGATTTTTCAAGCAAATTATTTTATTGTGTAGTTCTGTTTGCATACTTTTGGTCAACATAACTATTATTAATTTTAATACATTTACTTGATTCTCTGGATTAGCATTTAGCCAGTAAATGAATTCTTCTTTATTCTGCTTTGCTGCGCAATCAGAATATTATGATTATAAATACACATTTAAGTTCAAGACAAAAGCAGTATAGCTAATTTCCATTTAAAAATAATTATTACTACAGTCTACTCTAAATACTCAATATAAACACTTTTTAAAATTTAATATTAGGTACTTTAATCATTATACAAGCATCATGGTGTCTGTTGGATTTTGTTTGAATGGCCCTAGTATACTTTAGTCATTTTACATATTTGACAGTTTCTTCACTGATAGTTCCCACCAATGAACTATAATACTCTATTTTCAATTATTACACGCTCAAGACCTGACCAATCTCTCTCTCTCTGATTGCTGAAAAACCTTTGTCCTTTAAATTAAATGAATTTTGCTATTTTATGGAACATAGATGAAAACTCCCAGCATGCACTACATTGCTCTGCATGATTGACAGCCAATTCACATTTATGCTCATCAGTATTTTTTAAGTGAGACAATAGCTACACATTGTTTATTCAGTTTTCTACTTTATTAACATTTTCCAATATTACCTAACAAATTTTGGCATAATTTATAAGCTCTTAATATTTACTCTACTCTTTCAATATAATTTGCTTAAGGAAAAAAGCAGAACTCAAAACTGAACTCTGTTGCATGCCATTGAAGGTATTTTATACAAACGTTTTGTTGACTAACAAAAGTACTTTATGAGCAACAGCTGCCCAGGCTTTGTTGGTATATATTGTGAAAAGAAAGGTTAATATTGATCAGAACTCCAACAGGTAGGAAAACAGGTTTACGAACATCATTATTTAGAACAAAGATATCATGTCGATTTAGTATTTTTACAGCCTCATTCTGTTACTTTGTTGTTGTCAATGGTAGTGCAAACTGATTTTCTTTAGTTGAAATGTACATATATGCAAACTGCTGGACCATTGTTTACAATAACAAGGTAGAAACTTCTATATTAACCTCACTCTACATGTTTTACTGAATTCTTGAAACGTTTTACACTGTTCTGAAAAAAAACAAACAAATAGGAGCTTTTCATTTAAAAAAAAAAAAAAATCATAACATAATGGACCTAAAATGTCTGTTCATTATTGGCTTCTAGATGAAAGTAGAGACTAGGAGCATTATTCTTTTATATTCCTATATTAGCTGCTGCAGTGAAGATGAAAACATTATGAAGTGACATCAGTCCTGCTTCTGCGATCTAAAATGTTCAGCTCAAAATAGTTTTGTTTAAAGAAAGAACTGTTAACAAAGCTTAGTTTTTCCTTTAAGAACCGGTCTACTTACTGCTGAACACACTTTCCAGAACACACCACATGGTCCTTGTTCCTGAAACCGTGGCAAAAGTTGAAAGCGTTGGAACATAGCCACATGGTTGCTCTATGATAAATATAATCTGAAATGTATTAGATGGAACATTATAATTTAGGTTGGACCATTGTATACAATAAATGCAAGCAATGTCTTTAGGGCCAAAGATGCTTTAGACTTATTAGGGTGCTGACTCTCTTTGCAGGTGACCAGAATATCTAATGAAATAAGGCTGAATGTAAAGCAGCTGTGCTTGGTAGCAGACCATGCTTAATTTCCCTAGTATAAGAATACTGCAGTAGATATGCAAGGAAACTGTTTTTTTTTTTTTTACTAAAATCCTGCTAAGAAATGAAATGGAAAAACTTGAAGAATCTGTATTTTGATGATCAGTTTTCAATAATAAATATTGAGCAGAACCATTAATAATGCAAAGTGGAACAGCAGAAAACCACTGCTGCTGACTTGATCACTGACCCAAGGATAGCTTTGTTATATGAAATGTATGCTAGGTGAAGTTCTTTATGCTTGCAGAAGTCTAAAATAATTCAGACAGTGAAAGAATTTATTTATCATTTTGCTAATTCTTTAAAAGTGTTTGGCTAGTGATAGAAAAATCCGAAATAAGTGCTAGAAATTGTAAGATGTCCTTTTTTTAAACCAAAGTAATCTAGTGCATTGCAGTCTGTTGAAGCCGACAGTTCTCTTCTACATTTCTATGATTAGAGAATTGATTGCAGATCTGTGCTGATAAATTGAAATAAACTGCGCATCTTATCAGAATTAGCAACTAAGATGAAAGGCTCATTCCACTTCCTGAAACTTATGGAGTATAAAAAAAAACACTCAGATTTCTTTTGCATACCATCCACTAGTTATTGTATAAGATCTGCCTTACCCCATTACGTGGGTCCGTTACTATGGTGTGGCTCTGAAGTGGTTTCCAGGTAGGATTTTGACATTTCAGGTAATGTTTAGTTTAGCACTGATGAAAAGGCACCCTGGGGAAAACAGTTCTTCATGTTGCTGATTTGTTTCATGGCTTTTTTTTATATAGGTGTAGAATCAGTCAAAATTTCCAGCATTGCTCTGTTTTGAATCTAATAGCAAAACTTCATGAAGTCATCTAATAACATTAATCTTTTCTGTCCAGTACAGAAGATAACTGATCAGGTTGTACATTCACTCCCATCTTCCTCATTGTTTATCTCATGCTCTCAGAAATCCTTTAAAAAAGATATCTTTTTGTTATTGCTGATAAACATCAGAAGCAAAATAAGTTCTAAGCAAACATTTTTGCATTTGAAACCAACTTATTGTTTGTTTTTATTGTTTTTTGTTGCTTTCGACTTATTTTTCAGTATTATTTTAATATTTCCAATTATTTTTCATACTGTTTAATGATGCACGGTGATTGATTTACCTTTCTGTTTTACTCAGCATTTTTTTTTTTATCTTGATTTTAGATATCTGATATGTTTACAGAATCTATTGCTTAGGAAGCCAGCATAGTTTCTATCTGGCTTGGGTAAAAATACCCCTGAGTTGTTTGGCTTGGAACTTGGTTAGTAAGGCTGTCAAAGGTCAGTATCTGCCAAATGACTGGTACAAAAAATGTTTTTTTGGTTTTCTGTATTGATTATCTAACTTTTTGTTTGTGCTTCCTTCAAGTCTTATAGAGCGATGTGATTTATGTCCGAGGTTTGTAACATGTGTTGGTATTCAGGGTGGATTTCACTATCAAAGTGAATATTAATTATATTAAAATCTTTTTTAAAACAAAAAAGTTGTATTATTATTATTATTATTATTATTATTATATTATTATTATTATTATCATCATCTAACTTTATTTTGTAATTTAAAACTTTTAAAGACAGACTATTCCCAGAATAGCTAAAATGCAAAATTTCTGGGTATTTATCCTTCATATATGGACCTATTTGTAGGCTAAAGTTCTGAGTGGTCATATGAGTCAAAATGGCTACCAGGGTCAAAGGTCAACTATTACACAGGCAGAGCCCTCTGTCTCTCAATCACCAGGAGGACTCCACAGAGAACAGGCCACTTGTCTTTACAGGATGCAATGCCATTGAAAGAGCCTTGTTCTGAAGTCCAACTCGCTCAACAGCAAGAGCAGTGCTAGGCAGCCTAAATTCCATTTACAGTTATTGTGCATCATTTACTATAACATTTGTTATACTTAAATGGGTAGGATGAAGGGAATTTGTGATATGATGGTTCAATTAGACAGATATGATTTACTGTGATATACATTGAAACAATCTAATACGGTTTTATACCTAGCAAATTAATGTTCCACCTTCTGTAAAAACTTTACAAGTTTTTATTCTCTCTAAAGTCACTAACCCTGACTAAAATGCAAATTTTTAAATTTTCCACACAGAAATGAATCACCAATATAACAGTTGAAGCTTAGTTTAGAATTCTCCCATTTCATGCACTCTGCTTTCCTATTAACACTGTTTGTTCTGTTGGGCTGGATATCTGTGGTATTGATTATTTTTGTTTGTTTGGTCTCAGAAGATGCTGTTTAGCTCTTGTATTTGTCTTGTGATTAGATTTTAAAGAATGTCTCCAAGTCTCTCCATGTTACTAAGCCCAACTTCTATATAGTAATTTGAGATAATTCCCTGTTATCCTTGACTCTAGTTATTCCTTTCCAACAGGTTGTAGTTTTTCCTATATTTGCATCATGACATTCAGGTGACTTGTATAGAGTATTTTGCTTTGGAGTTATTCTGATTCTCAGCTTCACTTTGGTACTGATCTTGAAAAATGATTATTTGAATATCTAATTAGGTGGAAAACTCTGTTAATAAATGAGTTTTTTTAAGTTAATAAAAATAACTATAATGGTTATTTAGTCTCAAGAATTAGTAAATTTAAAGTACATGTGTAGAGGTTCACTTAAAACATAGACAGGAGAAAGAATTCCTCTAGATTTTAGTAATTTTCAGTTAGTGAGCTCTAAGAGGCCCTTGAATTACTAAGAGAAGAAAATCACAATTTATTTTAAAAAATAACAATAAAAAATATTTAGTAATTGTATAAATACTAATTCGTAAATGTAATATAGTACATAAATTGTTTGGTTAGGAAAGAGGCTCATCAAATAGTGAACTTAAGTTTTTAAAATCTAAGTGATAAACTTTGAGGTTGTTAGAATTATAATTAACCATGTCCCTTTTTGCAAATTTAAGCAATTTAAAAAAATATATAGTTTTAACAAACTAATGAAAAAAATACAAGTTACAAGCTGTTACTTTTGCAAACAAATGCTAAATTGATATGCTAATTGTGTGTATTAACTCTGCATAAACTACACACACACACACACACACATCTAGTTTATAATGGTTTTGTTTTTTTCTGCACATTATTTGTTATTGATTCTGATATACATATTTACATAACTTTAATGCCACTTGATTTTTTTCCATTTTAAAATCTCCTGAAGAAATACTGCATAATCTAAACTGCATTTCTGACTGATAAGCATGTATAATATCAAAATAAATAAAAAATTCTGCAGCTGTAGAAATGAATTTTTTAAAAAAAATCTAGTTTAGCTATTATTAATTTGCATAATTTCATCTGAATGATCTGAAAAGTTTGAGTATTTTCTGTGTGGCATGTTTTATCAGTAAAGTGTGACTTTTCTCAACACTTGTCCATATTGTTTCACTGACTGAAGCTGAAAGTAAACCTTGATAACATTAAAGAATATATTGAAAACTTTGTAAAGTGTGTTTAAAGATTCAGCTAATTGTCATTAACTTGTTGAAAATTTTGCTTGCTTTTTTACTGATCTGGCTGAAATGCTCCGTAGAGTAAATGAACTTATACCAGCTAGATTAACCGAACAGGTAGATGATTTATGAGTCCTAGAAAGCATTTTCAAACTACTGCCATAGATTTTTGGATATTCTCTACCTAAGAAGCCACTAGTATGAATCTGCAAACCAAGTTAAGTTACTGAAGATTTGCAGCCAAATGACGTTGCCCATGTTAACAGATTGCATTGAAGTCTGAGGTAGTTGCATCAACTGAGTTGTTGATTGTTATAGGTACTTTGTCATCATGCTACTTCTCTAAATGTACACTTTTTCCTGGAGAAAACAAACAAACAAAAATCATTTTAGTATAAGCCAGCCATGTATTTATTTTGTTTGACAGGTGAGAACAGTTTGTTAGCAAATCTTGTGAAGTTCAAATTTTTGAAAATTCCAGCCTTTGCATCTCAACGACATAGAAATCTTCCCAACTGTACCTTGCCTGCCATTACCCAGTTTCCACGTGATGTGTTCACCCAAACTCAGAGGAGACATGGTGCCATCCTCATCCATGCTTTGTTGACATTGTACATGTTCCTGGCTCTGGCCATAGTATGTGATGACTATTTTGTGCCATCTCTGGAGGTGATATGTGACTGTGAGTACAAACACCTGCTTTACTCACCTGTCTTTTTTTATTTTGTTTTTGTCTTTGGCTTATACTTGCCACACCAGTCAACTTAGTTTTGTCATTTGTAGAAAATATCTTTTGATAGCTTCCATGCACATGCAAGCTTGCATAAATAAGTACAGATAAGGAATCAATTCCAAATTTAATATATTGGTAAAGATACTGTTGTCTCTGTGAGATGGTAACATTTGGACAAGAATAAGGCTGTAGTGATGACCCAAGATAGACTATGATCATTTGTGCTTGGGTAGATGCAGGAGTTGGTTGGCTGATAATGATTATACTGCACATGCAGATCTATCTCTCTCCATTTTTACATGACTAATCGTCCTAAAGTCTTAAGCTGCATATTTCCAACTACAGCTTCCAGTGTCATCTACTGAGAAGCTTACCGGTTTTGTATCTAAAAATAGAATACATCAATCTTTAGAAATAACACATGAAGCTAATTTTTCTTTCTCTCTCTCTCTCAAAATCATTGCTGTTTATAAAGTGGCTGTGTGAAGAACTGCTGGGACTGTTGTTTTGTCCATCTGCTGGGTTAAAGCATTCTTTTATCTTTATCACCATTTTGCATGTAACTGGTAGGTACTTGAACTTTGTGCAATTTAATAATATCTTGCATTTGAGTGTTATCACCTCTGGAAAGAGAGTACTATGCCATGGCACCAGTCTTATTACACTTGGTTGAAATTTGCTAGAACTTTTCAGATGTGGGAGGAAACCCAAGCGATGCTATGGATGTACCAGGCAATCAATTTGCTTAAAATTTTAACATTACATAGTTAATCATTAATTTTTGGAACTTGATTCTGTGCTGTAATTTCATGTATATCAGAATGGATTTCTTTTATCTCATCATATGACTAGTAAACAATGGATGGTACTAATTTCTACTAAATGCGATGAAGATTATTTGATACTTTTGATTATGTAGGTACTTGTGTAAATAAAAGATGAATTCTTATTGGAAGCAAAGAAGATATTGAAAAAAAAAACAAACACGAATGACTTCTTTTAATGGTTGCCAAGACTAGTAGACCCCAGATTGTTTATTTTCAAAAATTTCAGACTTACATCTTCAGACTGATGTTGCAGGAGCAACGTTTATGGCAGCTGGAAGCAGTGCACCAGAATTAGCTACGTCAGTCATTGCTGTGTTCATTGCCAAAGTAAGCTGCCTTTTGTATTTTGTCAAAGTAACTAAAATTAGACCATTGTTGATGACTGTTTTTTTCCAGTAGTTACCTGGAATGAGCCAACAATCAGGTTTGTTGTACCATGAATAGAATAATTTATTACAGTGGAAATTAGAAATAAAGACACCATCTCTTGATGATGATGTTCTTGAAACTGGCTTGTACATTTCTTTTGTGCCTTTTCCTTTTTTTTTTTTTTTAAAGTAAAATTCTGTTACTAATGCCCCCTAAAATATGAATTCTAGGAGATTTGCTGATAGATATTTATTTGGGAGAGATTTAGAAGTGGATGTTTTATGATGTAATATGACAACTAATTTAACAGTCCATTGATGTATAATTATAACATTTGTCTGATCTATCATTTAAGTACTATTTGTTATATATAAAAACAAAGAAATCAACTTTGTATTTCCGTGTTTTTGTAAATAATTATGTCTAAAGCATCTTAGGTTGATTAATTGGTAACTAAGGGTAACTATTTTAAAAAA
Organism: Nautilus pompilius; assembly: GCA_018389105.1. NCBI lineage: Eukaryota > Metazoa > Mollusca > Cephalopoda > Nautilida > Nautilidae > Nautilus > Nautilus pompilius. The sequence goes on from JACATO010001114.1 coordinate 200,675, forward strand.
AGCCTTAAATGTCAGAAAGCTAGGTTAATAAAATAAACAGTGTTAGGAATGACAAGCTGAAATGTAAGACAGACTCAAAAGAAGCTAGTGCCGGTTGTACAGCACCTAGGTACTGAGTATCAGGGTTCACTGCTTGATTGAAGGCTCAGGCTTTGAACAGAACAAGTTGAGACATCTAGAAACATTTCTGTCTGGTGGTTTAGCAATGTGCTAAGTCATTGATTCTGGAGGGGAATGAAGTGGGAGCACATCTTGAAACACGACACCACTGGGTGGTGTGTCTAAAACGTGTTTACTCAAAACAGTTTTCTTATAGAATTATAGTAATTATGTCTGTGGCCAAATTTCATCTTTTAGTTTTACTGTACATGCTCTTATTGTATCTAGGGAGTTGTTAGAAGTTTCTGCCCTCAAATCCAAGATGGCCGATGTTGTTATGGCATTGATTTGGTCCCGGGCAAAATATCTAGCCTTTTTTAAAAACTTGTTGGATGCTTAGTTGGTGTTCAAGTTTCCTGCAGTCATCTTTAAAAATAAAAAAAAAAGTGTGTATTTTTCTAGGAATTTTGGAATTATTATTAATTGTGTAAACGCACTTGTTTGGCTGTTCGCATTTAAAAATACTATGGCTAAATCATCTACAAGACTTGATATTAGGAAACATTTCCATAACAACGGAATTTTAAATAAATAAATAAATTAAAAATTGCCAGGATTAATTGCAAATAGAAAAGTTTAAACAAAAATTAATGATAAAACTTTTTCCAATGGGGCTCTGTATAAACAATAGCTTTTTGACTCCTTATAAAGTTTAATCGCTGAACTAAACATTTTTGGGTTGTCTTGTTTTCAATAAAATACATTGTTAAGGAGTTTTATTTCTCTTAACTACTTTAGGATGACATTGGACTGGGAACAGTTATAGGGTCAGCAGTGTACAATATAATGTTTGTTATCAGTATTTGTGCCTTATTTGCAGGAATGGTGAGTACATTTCTGTTCTCTTTTATCGTATCACCAGAGTGATCATAGATACTTGAGGTGTTCTGCTTGAAAGCCCTGGCCAATACCAAAATAGATGACTGAAATTAATAAAAAATGTAAGCTTGTGCGCCAACCTGAAGGGACATTTTATCTGGCTACTGTTTGTTCTAAGTGCCATATGGTCATGTTAAGCGATTCTAGTGAGCAAGATAATTAATTATTTTTGGGGAGGTTGGCACTTTGAATGTTTAATGTCCTTCCTTATTGATTATTATTACCTTGTTGAATAAATAAACAATCAAAATTGTTATAATTTAAGATGCCAGTGAGAATTAATGTGAGTGAAAATTAAATTAAATGTTAAGTGTGTACAGGTTAAGCCAGGGGGGGCGGCTATGAGACGCAGTATTGTCCTCACTAATATAACACCTGGTAATGACAAATCTGTATCACCCCATCCTCACATTTTTTGCATTAAAAGTGTTGACTAAATCACACAGCCATTTAGCACAAATACTAGCTAGTGTTTTTAGGCCGGGCCAGCTGGTATAAGGGAGGTGAAAACTGACGTGGTATACAAGGGTTAATAATAATTTTTTAAAAAAGAAAGGAATCAGAAGCTCTGCATCGTATGAAAAGGAAGAGAGAATGAATGAAGTGAATCTCAGTCTGGTAGATCAGTTTTGTTACCAGCAGTTTACATATTGGGAAAGATTTACACAATTTCTGATATATGAAGAATTAAATCGCTGGCCTTGTTGTTTTAAAACTAAAGCAAATAAGGAGAAAAGAGGGAGAAAATCTGTTTCTGGATGTCGTCTTCGAGGTGCATCCATCCAATTTAGATAGACAAGATCACTCATGAAATTAGAAAATGAGGTCCATTGGAAGGAAAATGAAGAATTTTACATTTTGTCGAGCAGCTCTTACACTGAAGTTTTTTCTTACTACAAACATGGAGAAATCACGAAACCAAATTAATTGCCATCTTTTATTTTTGATCATCTGGGGGGAAAAAAGGTTTTATTCTTGTGGTATTCCATTATCTGTGACTGGTGGCTGTTCCAATTGTGTAGCCTAATCTGATTTTCTCTTGTGATCCTTGTTTCCAGTTACTCTTGATATATATCATCAGTTTATTGTTGTTTTTGTTTTTTTGTCTTGCTAAATTATTTCTATAAAGTTTACATTTGCCTGAGCTGTTTTCCAGACAGATTTTCTCTAGGTTGGTCTGTTCACTTTCTGTCATCGGTTATTATAAATCTATTGCAAATTTGTTTGGACTATTGTTTTTAATGGTGAACCACAACATGGGAAACAGACAGAAAACCAACAATGTCATGTTAACACAATGGCAGGCCTAGATTAAACACTAGCAATAATAAAATAAATGTGGGAAAAATGGTTAAATGGACATCAACTTATCGTGGAAACAACAATGAATTCTGTGCAAAACTACAGAAAATGCAGAGAAATGGGTTTTAAAATGAATTGTAAGCTGCTTGAATTCATTGAGATTCTGAGTTTAATTGCTGAGTGATCTCTACAGAAGTTAGGCTGCTGAATAATTATATTTTGGTGATTGAGATGTTTCTGCCTGTGAGAATTCATGGCCAGAGAAAACTAGTGTAGCCCAATGCAGCTCACCACCACTGCTGGCAAAGTGTGAACTAAAGTTTACGTCTCAATGTTTGACATTTAAATGTTTTAGTGAGTTATTTAAATGGTGGTTACAAACATTTACCATCCAGACTTTCATGAAGTGTTTGTTAGATTTGTAGACTACAGTGTAGAACAGCCGTTAGTTGGGGAATTTTGAGCCATGTATTAACTTAAAATACAAGTACATAACACTGATTTGTTGGTGATCACTGTCGGTAGGTAGGTAGGTTTTGAAATATAGCTGAGGAAGGATGTTGATCATTCCACGAAAAGTCAGAATTCTCAAATCATTCTTGCTCTTCCTTCACAGGTTGTCCATTTGAACTGGTGGCCATTGATCAGGGATTGCATATTTTATACACTTAGCATCTTGGCTTTGTTGTTTGTCATAATGGATGGACTAGTCACTTGGTAAGTTGCTTTTAGATTTCTTTCTTTTTACTGTTTACTTTAACGATACCAGAGCCCTAATCTGAAGCTGGAATGTTTACAGAGATTAGTTAAATGAATGCATATAGTGACAGTACACGTTAGTGTTTAGTTGTCGTTTTGCAGTTACTAATTGAGCTGTGTTGGAGCAAACTCAGCAGGGCGTGATGGGGAATATTCGGAGAGAGCAGATTGTAACAACTTGGATTGGTTTGTTTCAGGTACGAAGCTCTGGTTTTGCTGCTTCTGTATCTTGTCTATGTGGTGCTCATGTACTTTAATCCACGTTTGCAATCCTGGTTTGTGCCAAAGGTGACCTGCTGCAAAAAAAGAACCATACAGGTGGAAGAGATTGTTCTATATGACAAGCTGCAAGACAAAGCTCATGGTATACCTGCATCAGAGAGGGATGAGATATATGCTGCAGCACCACCTACTACAGGTAAGGTACTGTTTAATCAGTTAAATGACAAGGCCATTCTTGAAAAGCTACAGTTTAATAGAACAAAGCAAACTGCAGGTGGTTTTTCTGGACAGGTTTTTAAATGCCTGTTGCCGCAGTTTTAAAGAATATTGTTTTAATAAGTGACAGATATTAGCAGGAAGATCACTTGGATAAGTGGTGTGTGTTGGTATTCATTATCATGTGTGAAAAACTAAGCTTCAAGATTGCAGGTCAGTTCATTGGAGTACTATCCTCATCTGTACAAAGCATCCCTTGATATAAGTTCTGTTCAGCAGACTTATGTACATACTTACTGTAGGTAAACTGCAGTAGAGAGAGAGAGAGAGAGAACAGGATTTCCTAATATTATATCTCCTCTCTCTCTCTCTAAATCACAGACGAGGAGTTTTGGTACAAATAAAAAATCAAAACAAAGTATTTGCTGAACTCACTACCAAAAGTAAACATTTTTTTTTTATGTAGTATTTTTAAATTTCAAGCAACAAGACAGCTAGCTTATTCTTCTTCCTCTCCTCATTGATGTTATTACTGGAGATGTAGAAAGTCAGCTCTACCGAGTTGGCAAGCAGTGTCGGTTGTCTTGTGATCTTATTCATCTGAGTATAAGGGCTTGAATTTTGAGCAGCATTGCTAGACAAATAGATTCAACAAATTGCCTAAGAGTTAGAAAAAATATGAAGCTGAGTATTTTGGTCAATGAGCAGGAACCTGCTCAATTTTTTTCCTGTTTTCGTTCTTTTTTGTGATAGTTATTCATTTACTTTGGCATATTATAGATGAAAAGCACATTTTTTTTTGTTTTTACTTTGTCGGCAGACAGACATTGTTGTTGCTTTTGTACCACGTTGGCAAGAAGAAAATTCGCATTTTTATAACTCTGTTACTTAGATTCTAAGAAACTTTGCAGGAAAAATTCTCTTTCTTATTTGTTGTGAGACTACATAATTTCAGGCCGTTTTTATTTGGCATCGAGTTTTTGAGCCAGGTTTTCCCACTGGACAATGAAACAAAAAGCGTCTCTCGGTGATGCTTTTATCAGGAACTTTTTAAGTTTTGGGAAATGCTTTGAAAAGTAAAAAGAAAAATTTTCCAGAACCTCGTACTATATTTCAATTTAAGTTCCTTCTCACCTGACTGCATACTGTTCTATTTTCTCAGGCCCTGAGGTGGGATGAAATGGTTCATTGCATTTCTAACAATCACGTTTTCTCTACTAGGATGGGTATTGCCAACTCTGCTTCAATATTTGGGTGTTTTGGGTGTTTTTAGTTAGGTTTGTTGCAAACTGTGTAAGATTAGTTATTTTTTTACCATATCTGTCTCTATTATAACCACTGCAAAGAGGAAAACTTTAAGTAGGCATAAAAATCAAATTATCAACTTAAAACATTGTGAAACCATGAAGGTTGAAGGAAGAAGCCATTAAGTACATTCTGATTAACGTTCTCTCTCTCTCTTTCTCCTCCTTCCCGTCTCTTGCAGAACTGCCTAATGTCGATTCTGATTATGACTCAGAAGATGAGCGTGACGAGTACGCTGTTTTTGTTGCCCCTGGTAACTATGCTTTGCCATTTTTCTCTTGTACTCTGCTGCGACTCTAAGCTCATTTTTATTCTGCGCAGTTTTTATGCATGTGCTACAAAACTTTCTTCAGGTGAGATGCCACTTGCTGCTGCCAAACTTGTTCTTAGTCATCACCTGAAAGGGCTCCCCAGCCTCACTCTCTTCTTTTTAAGCTTTATGCCTTGTCTTATTATAATCCAGCAAATGTCCAATTATGTCGAGAGTAAATGGAAACATGTGAAAGGAGAATTGATTGTATGGAATAGACATGATGCTTAAGGATGTTCAAATGAAGCAAAGCCAGCCAGCCATGATTACAGCTGCTGAACATCTCTTATAAAAGAAAACAACAGATAATCTCTAGTGTACAAAAGCAGCCATACAACATTCTGCACTAAAGAATACAGAATTATCATTGTTTTGTTTTTGTTGCTCAAAACACGAGAAAACACATTTATACATTTTGTTAGCAGTCTGCAGTACTTAATACAAGCTGAATACCACTGTCTGTTTATATTGTCAGCTACATGTAAAATCAGTGGGCTTTATAGGAATATCTGATATAATAAAAAGCTTTTCTTGATTAAGTCAAGAATAATAATAGAATAAGATAATTGAAATGAATTTTGTCATAGTCTGCTGTTTCATCAGAGAATATAACTTGTGTATATTGACTGGTTGCATAATTTTGACAAGAATAGAAGTGATTTTTCTGCACAATTCTGTGGCCATTTATGTTTTTAAAGTATCTTTGATCTACATATCATCTAATGCACTTTCACTGAAGCTAACGGTAATGATGAGGAGACCAGTCAGTCATTCTGTTAAGTGGATTGTATTCATTTGGAGTTCAGTAAAAAAAAAAAAAATCTCTTTTAAGAGAAAAATGTTATTGTATTGCCATATAATGTTCTGACTTAGTTCTTTGTTTTCGTTATCTCTAACAGCACGACTTTCTTGCACTAGTGAACAAAACTAAATTGATGGTGATGCATCTCCTATTACTTCAGCTTCTAGGTGTGCCACATACCAGGTTAATTTGCCTTGGGGGCAGCTTTCTTTCAATGATGTGATTCACCTTGCATTGTCTTCCAGATTACCAGATTAGATATAGCGCTTGAACCAGTTCTGAAATAAAGTAGGTGGAAGTTAATAACTGGAGTTTTTCTCCTTACAGAAATATAACCCAACTTTTAACTCTCTACTTTCTAAATGGTCTGAAAAAATAAGAAAAACGTGGTTTCTGCCTAAACCGTGATGTTTGTCAGTGTTTCAAACCAGATGATTTAATGTTCAACATTGTTTGTATTTTTTTTTTCTTTTAAAGAACATAAATGGAGTTTCTTTAATAATAGAGAGTCCCTGAGAAACTAAACTATGGTTTCTTCCTATCATATCGTGAGTTATTGCATCACCTAGTTGACGCTTGATTCATGAAAGTTAATGATGATTTATCCAAAACTAGATAATTGCATGCAAAGTTAACAAATATTGTTTGGTCATTTATTCTGTTTAAAAAAATTACCAGTATATATTTCCCACGGGGAAATAATTAAATGAGAAACAACTCGTCATTTGACAAGTTATTTTTCTTGTAGTTCTGTGCCCCTTTACTCTGATTTGAAAGGAGGCAGCTTTGTTGGTTGGGTCACAAGACTTCATGAACCTAAGCATCGAGTAGTTGCGAATGTCTAGCATGACTGCTTCAGTTTGTTTTGTAACATCTGCTCTTATTTGTAGAAAGATTTCACTTTAATGAATATTGATGTTAGTCAGTCACAGCCAAAATTTAGCCTTGAAAGGAAAACTGTTGTTTTCTTTTGTTGTTGTTGTTCTTTTACCTGTAATTGCTGTACACTTATACAATAGGATTCAAAGTCTGTCAACTGATAAAAACAAAAATTCAGTTGTAAAATGAACATTTCTCACTTTAACTTCCAAAGTTTGTACAAATTAAATGATGAACGATTTGGCAGAGTTCCTTGGATGAAAGTTGAGTTTAATTGGATAGTTATATTTTAAGGTTGGGTGAACAATTATTTAAAATATGGTGTTGAGGTAAAAGCTAGAAACAGTTTTAATTAGATTAATTTCAAAGAAAATATTTAAACAGCATCGGTAAGGAATGTTTGAAAACAGACTATAAAGGAAAAGACAAATATTATGGTTTTTTGGTGCTCAGATCAGGTAGCCATCTTGGAGGGAGGCCTGTTTGTGAAGACCATGTCTGAAAGATTGGTCTCTTTACACAGGTTTAGCTGTTTGGTGAACTCAGCCACTTGGTAGAAGATACTTGAGAGTTAATTAGGACCCTTGTTAAGTTTAATTTCTGTTAGTGTTTTTTTTTTTTTTTCTTTTTAGCCTGACTATTTTGATAAAAAGCTAGCAAACTTTTGTTTTAGAGTTTGAAGGAGTAATCTTACTAGGAAATCTCTAGTGTAAGATAAACTGCATTATTACCTTCTGCTCTGTCACTTTTTCTGTAATCTCTTTCTATTCGACAATCTTGATGTCTCAGGTTACAGTGACAATGAACAGGTATATTCATTTGGAACTGATCCAGGTGGTGTTACTGAATTGGCAGGTATGAATAGCATGCTTCTTGCATGTGTACTCAACTTGAATGTATTGTAAACTTATTGTTGTAGGTGCCTTTTATATATTTATTAATTTTGCATGAATCTGGAAATTTGTAAAACTAATGTATATTGTTGCTTTATTTGCTTAGAATTAGATTTACATTGCTAACTCTACATTTACTAAATGATAGCCTAAATCTAGATTGCATTTGAGAATTATATGCCTACAGATAAAGTAGTTTTTATCAAATCTATCTTCAGGAGAAAGGACCTAGCACTTCCTGAGCACAAGTTGATCTCTCTCACAAACCTGACACTTTGCACCATTGATTTTCCCTCTATCATTTCACTTAGTCTTTTGATTATTGCTGTAGCACATTTCCTTAAAGGCAAAATAGTTTCTCTATTCCACAGACATTTGTTTCAAAGTTTAAACTATTGTTGTGTCTTTGCAGTTTTTTCTCTATTATATAGCTTTAGTTATATCTGAGTAGATTTATGCATTTAAAAAAAACAATCTGGGCTCTGTGACTGTAAAGCTGCTTGGAAACAGACAATCACTGAGATATCCTCTGCTACTTTGTGCATAGATATTAGGAAACTCCATTTCTTTGTATTTTGCTTGTTCATGGATTATACTTTATTTGCTTATCTGCCTGCCACCTTTTATTGAAGATTCACATACTTATATTCATCATTATTAAGGCATCAGTTTTTAAATTTTGTTTTAGGTGTCAGCATTTACAGGTCTGGTGCTGGGTGTTTATTGTTCAGGAGATGATAGCATATACTGTCAACTACAAATAGAAAAATATTACTTATTTACTCAGGGCCAGCAAAAACATTTCAACTCCTGGCATACTCAAATAGCTCTGGCCAGTTATTTGATACAGAAGGATTATCAGAGGGAGAAGAGGAGTGCAGTGGAATATTAATCTACATAGAGAGAGAGAGAGAGATGCAGGGACTTGGCATCATAAATACCTCTAAGATTAAATGAGCCATTCCAGTCACATAAGCACTTGATTGCTAACTAAGCAAGTACAGTTTAGTGGAAGCCTCTCCGTTTTCAGACAGCTAAGCCACAAAAAAGGGTTTGCAGGCACTGATAGAAAGTGGGGTGCTTGGTTGAGCAGTGGGACCAAATATTCTGCTGTTGACTCTTAGCAGGGGAATTGTCCAGTCTAGGAGGAGCCATATGTTCATTTGCATTTTGGATGCTCAGAGCCAACAAAACAGATGTTTTGTGCTGTGGAAAACCAAAATCTGGTTACAGTGTGGCAGAACATGCAGTTGTCTGTGAGAGTCATCAACACTACTTACAATGGAAGAATTGCGAGGCATCAACACTTCTCACCCCATGCAAGTCAGCATCTGCTATGGGGAATGCAGATGCTACTTACTATACCATCCTGCATTTTGAAACACTCATTGTTTTCTGTTGGGTCTAGTTTTCACAGTTCTCAGAAGATGATTACTTAGGGGTGTGGAGATTCCAACACAAGAATTTTTATGGAACCATCTGTAAGTCAAAATAAAAAATGGCAGTCTGTTCATCTTGGTGGTAAATTGTGAAATGAAGGAACTATAACTAATCATTAGTATTATACTCGAGAAACCTGCCTGTTTGTGCGGGTCTGAACCCCACTGAGCAAGATAAGCGGCTGTTTGTTCTTGAATGGCACCTGTAAATCTGCTTCCCAAGATTCCGTGATACAAATTCTGAGCCAAGAATAAGCCACAATCTCACAGACCATGGCTGCTGATCTTGTTCATGTTATCAGTGTGTTGCTGTCTTGCATAAGGGAAAGAGCTACAATACAAAGAATCAGACCCCCCCACACACATTATATTAAACAGACTGATGGTGTTGCCAAGGTTTCTTTCCTTTACCCCCAACTTAGTAAATACTTCTGTTCTGTTGCAGACCAGTTCTGTGAGTATATCAAATACCTACAATAAAATGCAGGTAGGTAGTTATGTTGATGGTATGTTTGCAATGTTTTCTTCAATTTCTGCTGCTATGCTCTAAGCCTACATTTTCTGGGACTTACTATCAAATGAAGCAGTTTTGTCCCATTTTCGCATACATCTTATTTGGTTCTTATTTTGCCCTGCAGAACTTTCAAACTTTTGTTAGTTTTGATAAAGACTGGTCCTTTATTTCTGTAATTTCCTTTTACAAATTAATAGTTTTTCAAAAACAATTTTAACCAAACTGTATGTGAAGCACACTCAAGACTGGTCTGGTTTTACCAATTAAGAAACTGTAGGTATAAGAAATTAATAAAGCATAAGACAGAACATTTCAGACTCTCATTTCCAGCTTGCAGTTGAACTGGTTTATTATTTCAGTTTAAGGGCCATAATTACTCTCCTGGACAGACCAGACGTTGTTTACTTTGCACAATGTCAACTTTATAAGGGCATCTATTGGGGCAAAACAACCAGTGCTTGTTTGTCGGACTGAGAAAACCTGACTTTTTAAAATCATCCCTCTCCCTTTGTACTGGCGTCATCTCTCACATCTGCCGTACAATACATAGACAACATAGAATCGTATCTGCAGACCCATTCTCTCTCTCTCTCAACCACAGGTTGGTTTTGGATAACATCAGATATACCGGCCACTTGGATTTCAAACTTCAAATTCATTTTTGTTTTGTTTTTTTTTTAAATATCTCAAGTATGTTTTGACTGGACATCCACACCCATTTACTACTTTTTTAAAATCCACTTTGCTTTGTTTGACCCTTTTCTTCCAGCTGTAATATAGAAGAAGTGCAGTTATTCTGTTTCTGTAGTACAGAAAATGATCTCTCAACTGAAATGATTGGTGCATGCTCCTTTCAATCAGTGGATCTTTTCTGTCAGTAAAAACTCAAATTTGGGATTACCCAAAAGCAAAAAAAAAAAGACATTAAAAATATTAAATGCGCCGTAGTATCCTACATCTTCCAGTGGTGTTACAGCATCTCTATACCCATGGTAGCATCACTTACACTGTGTGAGGCATGTAAACATATTGCAAGTTGTGAAAAACCACCATGTAGGTGCCATTTTTTTGGGGGGGGAATCAGATAAGCTAACCAAACATTTTGGTAAACTAATTCTAATACTTGGAAATTGTCAGCTTCTATTTTAACTGGGATCTCTGGAATATTCTGGTTGCCAGAATTTCAGTTAAGAGATGGCATTCTGTTTGTATGCCTGAATTGGTTTTCTTGTGTTGACATTGGACAGAAGTAGAGTTTGAAATATCCATTTAGTTGAGTTTTTACCTGTTGTACATGTTTTTTTTTTTTTTTAATGCTTTTTCTGTGAAAATTTAATTTTAAAAGTTTTTGAAAACCTATTGCTATATTGTTTTTTTTTTTTTTTTTTTTTGCTTTCAGTTAAAAAAATAAAGGAACCAGAATCTACGTTCAAGATGCCATCAGGGTCACTGAAGCAGATTTTATGGACTATTTCTCTGCCTGTGATAACTTTGCTGTACATATCTATTCCTGACTGTCGCAAAGAGCGATTTCGGAGATGGTTTATCGTCACTTTTCTCTTCTCTCTCGTTTGGCTCTCTGTTTTCTCTTTTCTCATGATCTGGATGATAACTACAATAGGTGAGTGGACTGGCAGGATATTGGATATTTTTTTTTTAAGCAAACCAGGAATGGAAATCATTTGGAACGATGTGTTGCAAACCCAATTCTTAAGGGTTAAAAACAGCTCTGGATTAATGAAATTGAATTACTGATACTTCAGCCATCAAAATGCCATCCCAGACTGATTTACTCTACAAAATGTTCTAACAGTAAGAGTTTGTGTGGTGAAGCATTGCCGGGTTCCAGGTGATGAGTCCTTCCAAGACTCAACTGGATCGTTTAGATGATAATTCCTGTCAAATGTTTTAGGGGTTAGACTATACTACCCCTGGAAAATGAAATTTGCAGAACTTTTCAGTTCATTGTTTACTGGAGGTCCTTTGGGAAAGGAATTCCTTGCACAGGATAACAGTATGGCTCCTAATAATCCTATGAATGGCGCCTAACACTAGCTGTGTCAGAGAAAGGAACCAGCGTGTTCTTAGTAATCCCTGTCTTTACTTGATCTATTGGGAGAAATCCTGCACTGTCAGTTTGACTGGATGAAGGGGGCGGAACTATCTTTCACAATGAGCATGTTTTCCTCTTCCTTATAACTCTGTCATTTGAAAAAAACGAGTTTTGTTTCTGTTATCTTTATATTAAAAAGAAAAATTTTACTGGTTTAGATTCCTGGGAAATTTTGTTGAAATATTACAGACCAAATTTAAAAAAAAACAAACTATATAACACTTTGAATAAACCGCAAGATTTTGTCTTTGTTTGTTTTAATTAATTTCTTCCAGGATACACACTGGGCATACCAGACACAGTGATGGGGCTCACCTTCATAGCATTTGGTGTCAGCGTGCCTGATGCTATTGCTAGTTTTATTGTTGTGAGGGAAGGTAAGAGATCTTTCAGTGATTAACTCCCCTGACTTTGAGGGCTGTTTGTCAGGCCGTTCATTCAGTAATCCAGCAAGTCCTTGAAAATACTTAAAGATCCATAGCAACGTTATTACTTTGCAGAAAGATGTTAATTCAATAATACTAGTTGCATAAATTTATTATGATATTAGTAATTGGCAAAGATAGATTAAACTAAATTGTGAGCATCGTTTTCCAGAAACACCTAACTGGAGAGCTGTCCAGAATATGTTAGCAGGGATTGTTCAGATACAGTACTGCTGTTAGTACAGTGAGGACTTTGGTAGTGATGAGAAAAGATATGCCCAACCTTATCAGCTTGACCTCTGAGACTGTTGACTCTATTGTAGTTAGTCAGGATGACGATGACTGTAGTAAGCAGGAATTCAGTTTATCATTTAATTTTATTGTTCTTAACATTTATTACTTAAAGAAATATTTAAATTTTTAGTAATTTCAAAATGATAGTAAACTAGAAAAACCTGTAGCCAGTTGATTAACTATTACCTCACAATCACCTTCTCTATTGTATGAGAAACTGAAAAACCAGTTCATTAATTAATTAATAATTCAAATACCAGTGTATATATATATATAATGAAATCAAATAATGTGAGTTGTCTGCTTCCTTTATCAGCAGAGTAAAGTTTAGAATTAAAAATTTTCATTCGTTACATTTTTTACAATTTAAAAAAGATGAAAACCTACCCTTTGATAGCTTTATATTATTATTATTATTATTATTATTATATTATTATTATTATATTATTATTATTATTATTATTATTATTATTTTGTACAGTGTTTTCTTTTTTTGTATTGTTCATTTTTACCTGATGTAATTCTTTATTTTTTGTTCTTACATATATAGGATGGTTCTTAAGTTAGTTGCCATGATCATATTATTTTTAATTACAAAGTAAACTAGAAAACTAATGGATGTATAGGCTTGGATCACAGTAGGAACCCAAACAGGTGTTTTTCTGCACACTCACATTGTTGTAACCTTTTCCTAACAGAATGGCAACTAGCTTAGAACTGATATGTTCTAAGGTCCTCTACTGTTCAGAGCTTTCAGGTTCTTGATAATCCCCCAGATTAAGAAATTCAGTGGCATGCAGTCTGAGAACCTAGCTGGTCTCTCAATGGGCCTACACACAGTTGCTGATCCAGCTCCCTGGAATGTTTCATGTTAGAATTCACAGACAACTCTGACATAATGTGATGATGAAGCACCATCTACACCCTGTATGTGTATATAAACAGCTCTGATTTTATTTCCAAAGTGAAATGAATGCAAGTCTCATCTGCAAAAAGCATATTTTAAATGATATCTCTCTCGTTATATTGCATTAAAAAAAATTTTTAAATGTAATTTTTGATAACCAAAAAAATATTTAATGTTGGCATGGACCTTAAACGTAAATAACAAAAAAGTGGGGTGGGTGGGAAGGGAATGAATTAAGGATCTAGAATATTTTGAATGATGGCAGTATTCAGTCAGACATTTAAAAAAAAAAGCACTGGCTTTTGGTCATCCTTACAACATTAAACTTTCTGATAAAAAAGAGCGAGTTATTTTGAAATCACTGGAGAACTTTGCTAAAATAGTCATGATGAATTCAAGATTTTTTATTATGAACCCAGATGTCTTCAAGAAAAGCCAAACACTTCCTTTGCACAAAACTATACAAATATATTTTGCTTAGTTTCATATCTTTTTTTTGTTTTTAAAGGATTATATCTCTTAATAAGCTTCAAATCTCATTTTAGACATGGTACTTTTGGCGGTTCTGTGGAAGATAACCTGTACAATATTGTGAATGTTGCATTTATAAATCAATAATTGGTGTTACTACATAATAGATAGATGTACATTTTTTGTAGCATCACAAGCAAGTAGATGTATGGAGTTACTTTTATGTAAATACATTACTGTTCTTTGCTTAGAGACAAACATTCTGAGAATGGATCATTCTCGAATGTCAGCTGCTGTTTTGTTTCCATTATCGCTGCAGGATTAGGTGACATGGCTGTGTCAAATGCTGTGGGAAGCAATGTTTTTGACATACTGGTGTGTATGGGTGTGCCCTGGCTGCTGTCCTCACTCATGACTGGTCAGAGTATACAGGTGTACAGTGAAGGTAAAAGTAATTTCTATGCTAAATTGTTAAAAGGAAGACAGACAACTGCTTGTTTCTAGCTAAGTGATGCCATGATGTTCTATTTATCAGTTTCTGCAATTAAGTGCATGCCTACCTGGTCCATCTCTGGACTAAATGGTAGTTTGACTTTTTTTTTGTTACAACAATGGACATGCTTGCAGAAATGTGAAGCTTTTTTTGGATTAGTTTGAAATAATAGCATTGGTGTATCACTAGGTGGCAGCAAGAGTTGATCCAGAGCCACTACTAGTAGCAGGATGTAACAGTAGAAATTTAGAGAATGGTGTAAAGATATTTTAATGCAGTTATAATGGAAATAGTTCTTTATATAGCCTCATGGTGGATGGCACTCGTGACTGGGCACCAAGCATCAATCAAAACACTGGTCACACCATTAGCCAATCATTGAAACTCAAGAAAAGTCATAGCTCAGATTATTGGGTCTCAAGGGTTGTAACTAATATGTTGAGAACTTGACTAAACAAAAATTCTAGCATTGTGTTACAGTTTTTTTGTTTCTACAATGGTGAAATGTATATACAGCATAGTGCTGGACGAGTTGGGACACTTGTTGTGAAATTGATATTTGAGCTCTCTTGTTCTAACAAACACATTTAAATACCCATCAAATTGTTTATTATATGCACAAAACATGCCTTCACAATGTATAAAAGCAACACATGCTATATGTTTACATATTCTCTGGAAAAAATATTTGAATCGGCAATGTCCGATTTGTACCGCGACAAAAGAGTTGGGACAGTGAGCAAAACCATAAATATTTTTCAACATTCCAAATTACAATCAAAATGCATGAGGAATGATCAATTGACTAGAAGTGGGTGTTGTATCCGTGATTTTAGATCACTTCTCAACAATGACAGGGCATGGATTGGACCAAACGAAGGCAGTCAGAACTGGCCATTTCCTGCCAGCTTTTCTCGACAGCCTGCCAGAATTGGTCTTGGTTGAGATTCTTGTGTTTGGCTACCTTGGCCTTCAGCTGCTTCCAGGCATTTTCAATTGGGTTGAGATCCGAACTTTGGGGCGGCCAGTGCATGACATCCATTCCTAGTTGGGTGGTGAGGGAAGTGACGACTCTGGTGGTGTGAATCAGAGCATTGTCGTTCTGGAAGATAGCAGTGACTAGCATGTTCTCATTGAAGTAGTTGACGACGACATCCCTCAGTAAATTGCAGTAGGTCTGGGTGGTCGCTCTGCCCCTGATCAACTTGAGAGGACCTGGTTCCGCTGCACTCATACACCCCTAGACCATCAACGATCCTCCTCCAGTCTGTACCGTCAGTCAGGTGCACTTTGTATTGTATTTTTTGCCATGGTAGCGTTGAACATATACTCGGCCAGCACTGTGAATGCGCATGATCATCATCTCGTCGGAAAAGAGAACTCTAGCCCATGCTATGCGGATGCGCCTGTTGTTGTTGCTGATCAGTGTTGTCCAAAGAGATTCCCCTGGCATAGATGATGTTGAATAGTGCAACTGGAGACATTCACTCCACTCAGGGAGGCTCGAATGATCGTTGATATCAGGAAACGATTGGCTCTGGATTTGTGACAAATGAGTCGATCTATTTTGTCACATTTTCACAGTCTTCCAATTCGCATTTTTGGTTTCGTGTTTCCAGTCTCCTTGTACTGATTCAGAATGCGGTTTACAAGCTTTTCTGGCAATTGACTTAATCGGCTATCTCCCGACAAGACAGATTTTCTTGGTGGTGCTCAACCATCAAGTCTCTGATTTCAGATGACGTTGTCTTGCCAGGCACGGTGCAAAAATGATCTTAAATGGTTTTAGATGATGTGATTCCATTCATTTGATCCTTTAAAAATGAATATATTGAGGGGAATAAATGTATGCAAATTTTGTTCACTGTCCCAGTACAAATTTGACGATGCCAATTCAAATATTTTTTCCAGACAATAGATACAGATATGACATTTGTTGTTTTTACACATTGTAAAGGCATGTTTTATACAACTTATAGACAATAGGATGTCTATCTGTATGCCAATGTAGAAACAAGAGCTCAAATATGAATTTCACAGCAAGTGTCCCAACTCTTTTGTCCAACACTGTAGATCAGAGAAAATTTAGAAAATGTAATAATAATATGTATTGAGTATCTAGTGGATTTTGGGATCCAAAGCATCATTAAATATGCAGAAAATGGAAGCAAGTTCAAGTAGTGCCACAGATGTTTGTTGTTTTTTTTTAAATATCCCTTGCAAGAAATCAAAGTACAGGAACATTTTCTGAGTGTTGGTTTCTTTGGGATAACATGAAATTAGACAGACATAAATCATGAGATTGGTTATGTGAAGTGATAGTTTTTGAAGCAAAGGTGTGGTTAGAGTTAGTAACAAAATTGTTTTACATAATTTAGCCAGAAAGTGGTAATGAGAAAGCTCTTTAATGACTAGAGGCAGTTATAATAGACCGAAACTTTAACCAGAACGCTTTCATTGCTGCTGTTCCTGCCCCATTTTGCAGGTTTGACATACAGCGTTCTCACCCTGATGTCCACTGTGGTTTTTCTCCTTGTGGCCACACACCTTAATGGCTGGAAACTGGACAGAAAGTATGGACTTGTACTCATGCTGGTCTACATTCTTTTCACTGTGTTATCTGTACTTTATGAGTTGAACATTTTTGGTTACTTTCATCCACCAGAATGTCCTGTAATCTACTGAAGTTGGCTGTTCAGCAGCCAATGTACCAAACAAGTCTGATATAATGAATGGAAGTCTATGATTTGAATTTTTCAGAATATTTCATTCATTTATATATCTTAAATGGTTTTTGTTTTTTAATGGTGAAAAGGTTGTATATTATAGATTGTTTTCTCTTTGTCAATATTTTTCCTTGCATATCTCTTAAGGTATTTTATTTACCTGTGTTGAATAGCATCTGTTACATTATATTTAATTATACTGAGTTCTGAATGACAAAGATGTTACCTTTTCTAACATCCTGTATCCTTTGTGATATACTGGAATAATTTGTGCCCACATTTGTATAAAAAAAAAAAGAAAAAAAAATTTTTCAAATACCTAAGAGGCCTTGCTGGTAACCATAGCAGCCTTTTGGATTTTACTGCAAGATTATCATCTTGAACAGAGATGAAGGGAGAGTGGAATTGACTAAAGCTGTGCATACTATGGAGGATTACTCTTCAATGCTATAACCATGTAGAAATCAAATTGAAAAGAAGTCAACATTTTCTCAAATTTTTTGTTTCAGGGAAATGAACCCAGGAATTTGGGTGAATTTACAATTTACTGATAAGCTTGTTTATTTGTTTTCCACTGTCAACCTGACACTGATAACTGAGTGGTTCTCACTGCTGAAGTTTTGCAGTTTGTTTGTTGTGATTAATAAAAGCAGAGATTCTAATATACCAGGTAATAGTAGGGATAAGCGAGCTTGAGACTGAATCTGTAAACTGTGGCAATTACTACTAAAAACCAGTTCTTGGCTACAATATATCCAAATGTTTTTCTTTTTTAAAAACATGAAGTTAGATTAATTTTCAAGTAAACAAATTTTTAGTTTTTAAAATACGATAGGTGGCCTTGGTTTAAAATATTTGTCTCAAATGAACTTTTCTAAAGCAATTAGTGTAAAGAGTTTGGAAAAAATGCAACATAGGTTCTTTTGTACCTAACCAGCTCAAGCAAATTTTATGGAAACTTAATGTTATTACTAGCAGAAAAGCATCTTAACACAGTGGTCCTTTGATAAACTACAGGACTACTAAGGTTGATGACAAGTTTGAATCCTGGTAGAGACCAACTTGGTTTAGTGAATCTCCTTGACATGGTTCCTTCTCGCATCTAAAAGATGATCTAATAGGGGCTTTCTGCAATAGG
This sequence comes from Nautilus pompilius, assembly GCA_018389105.1. Lineage (NCBI taxonomy): Eukaryota > Metazoa > Mollusca > Cephalopoda > Nautilida > Nautilidae > Nautilus > Nautilus pompilius. The sequence goes on from JACATO010001114.1 coordinate 218,921, forward strand.
CCTGGGGCTAACTGACCTTCACTTGGTTTGGTCAATTAAACTGGGGTTTTCTCTGATGGGCTAGAGAAGATACATACCATATAAGCCGTACCAGAGATACTTATTTATTTTATAGGTGGGTAGAGAACCTTACTCAAAATTATGTATAAGTTTGAGTTGGTGATATGTTTGGATTTTTTATGAGACTTGCACAATGCCAAGATTTATCTTATCCAACTCTGCAGCCTTTGAAATGCTCATTTCAAATCCAGAATTCCCAATTATGAACTTCTCACCTTTGTAATATCCTACCCATGCAAGTGACAGCTTTCTTTTCTATGCAAAACCAGCATTGCTGGCATACCAATTAATTTGAAGTATTGCAGTGCTTCATGATTGTGTTGTTTGCTCAAATGTAATTCTCTTTGGACAACTTGTGCGCCTTGGGGCTTTTTCAAACTGGAAAATGTTAATGCCACCGTGGTATCATTTCAACTTGTTTTTGTCAGTCTGTGCTGCGCTATGTTGTTCCATTTGGTTTCCTTCGAGAATAAAACATGCACAGAAATTAAGACAGGTAAGTCGTAATGCAGTAGACGTTTTGTTAGCTAAACTTACTGGAGAGAAGCATCTACTCAGCTGAAATGTTATTAACCTATTATGTTTTGGGTCTATCTAATGCCAGTTTTCACCAAGCTTGTCAGACTTTATTTTAATCCTATACTACCTCGTTTAGGGTCATGAGCACGAGAAATTAGTACTTGAAAAAACTCAAATTTGCTTATCTTGTATATGAACATAAACAAAATCTCAATAGCAGGTAAACGAGTTAAAGCCAATGGTTATTTTGAGTCTTTCTTGACACTTTAGCATGTGCACAAATTTGTCCATTTTTATTTTTGCTTCGTGTAATTGATATCTACTCTCTAATCCATTTGTTTCTTAGTGGATAAAGAATAAATAGGTTTTGATAAGCAGTTTTGTGAGATATTATAGTGTGCTCAAATATACATTTGCTTTTGTTTCTTACTGTTTAACACTTATGCAAGTCAGATCAGGCTTATCTTGACGATGCAAGAACAAGTGATGTAGTATGACCTTGGTGATCTAGTTTTTTTTAAAAAATAATTATAGTTTACCTATTGTGAGCATTTGAATTTTCCAACATAACAGCAGTCAAGCAGGTCTCTAGAGATGTCCTGTTGATTCTTTTCATACTTGTCTTTGTCAAAACCACTAATCTGGTTTCTGTTCCCAAGTTATGTAAGGGAAGTAACTATTGGCTCTCTAGGCGGTAATGGAATTATGAAATAATCAGCACCTGTCAGTTTATTTTTGCATAGTTAAATAGCCATAATTTACCTATAATACAAGAAATCTCAATAACTCAGCTGAATTAAGTGAAGAACAAACAGTGGTGTGTGTAGCTGATGGTGGCATTTCCTTATTTACAGTAGTGGTAGTAATAAAACTAATGTTAAAAAACTTCCCCTTTTCATTCCACGTTATGAAATGTTTTTGCGGTATTTGTCCAAACAAGTCCGCCAGCAAGCTCGGGGAACTGTTTCCACATAGCGGCGTAATGGTGTTGGCCTGGTGTCGGTCAAGTTAAATGAATTTTACTGCATGCTATGTTACATACTAGGGCTGTTCAACTGAAACCCGGCTTAAATTGCTTTGAGCCAGGTTTCAGTTAAATGCCCCTAGCACGCTTTGCTGGGGACTGTATAAATGAACTTTCTAACTCAAAGGGTTAATGCAGTGTTCACAAGCTATCTCTACAAAAAGAAAACCATCCTTAAGCTGCAGTGATTGTAATCCCAAACACCCACCATATGTGCAGAAGAAAGACTAAATTAAAGATTATTTTATTTTACATGTGCATCTACCACAACAGGTGGGTAGTGTTTTGCTCTCCACCACCAAGATGATAACTCTACCTCTCTGGCACTTCCATCACCCGGTCCTATAGGGGGTCAAATTTTGCTGACGTGCCCGACTTCCCACAAATAATGGCAACTCGTGTGCGCGCGTACAACACACCCATCCCCGAGTTTAAGTCTCACCCCTTACTCGCTCCTTTCCCACTATTTATTGAGAAACATCCACCCGCCCCCCCCCCATCTTCCACTAATAGGGAAAAAAAAAAAGGGACGTTTTCTGGTGCTATGGTAACATGTCACTTCTACTTCTTTGCTGCTTTGTTTATTATTTTACATATCTGGGATTTTAAATATTAAGAATTTCTTTTTTCTTACGCTGTTCATCTTGGATATATTTAATAAAACAACTGTCACGTACTCACTGATTCTTTCTTTGGTCCAATTGGCCCAAGACTGATTCTCACCCCACAGACAATACAACCAGGAAGGCCATTAATTCTCGGCCCATAAGCAGATGATTTATATTCTCACTACAAACAATACAAATGTTTTGAGCCAGTATAAATATCTTTATTATTTTTATCCATGACAAAATAAGAGTTTAGTGTTGTTATTTCAAAAATTTATGGATATGCATTAAAACAGGTGCAATTTTTTTTTTCCTTAGAAAAGAGAGGTAGATAATTGATAATGTCCATTACTTATGCCCATTGAAGCAGAGCACAGGAAGTCGCAGCCTTATTTATTCCGCAAGATTTTTAAAAAAAAGGGGGGGGTCTCTCTGGTAAAGTCCCTTATCCACATTCGTTCTGCATGGCAAATTTTAAAAAAAAATTTGCATAGAAACTTTGTGGCCATACAATATTAGTAATGCTTTGTGAATCATTAATCCTTTCAGTGTGCCCACATTCATCCTGAGAGGGTTAATGAAAGCAGGAACTACTACACATCTACCAGTAATGAAATCTGCTGAGTTACTTTGCTTTAAACAGAATCAAACCATTATTAGGATGGAGGAACAGTTTGCCATTACATCGAGGCTAAGCTCTCTTGGCATACTGAGAGTACCAGTGTTAGCCATGACACTGCTCCAATTCCAGGCTTTAAACCCATATATGGTGATGTGCAAAAGATAGAATAATGAAACATTCGCTAAATTACACACACATCAATCCTTAGAACATATTCCCTGTTTGGCTTGTTTCAAAAGTTCATCAAAATCCACCACCGAACGTTTTGGGATCACTAGTGCAAATTCTTCTTCATCTTCCATGTTTCCATCTGAAAAGTAAAGCAAAACACAATCACCATTGTCAAACTTGCAACTCCAGGTAATTTTTGCAGGATAAAAGACTAACACAGAATCTTGTGTGTTTTTCTGTACAACAGAGAGTTAAAGAAAGAATGTGAATTGTTTGTTTCTTGTGAAAATTATGGACGAGACGCAGAGAGGAGAAAAGACTAGTTCGCTTTCAGGAGATACCAGCACCGAGTACGTCCACAGAACAAATTGAAATTCATGGCAAAGTTGTGCATGCATGAGATTCTAGAGAACAGTGAAATCTTACCAAGATCAGCGTATTCTGATGTGCAAAACTGCCTTCTGCCACCAAAACAAAGGTCGAAATGTTGCTGCTGCCCGATGTTACCAGCTGTAAGGAATAAAGATGCTGCATATAGAAAATTTAGAAACTTAAAAAAAAAAAAACATCATCATGCAGGAAAAGGAACTAAATACTTGACATCTCATTGGTTTGGTTTATAGTATCCACTGGTGGCGGGGGTGACAAAATACCCCCGTTTTCTCTCTCTCTTTAGTGTCATTCATGTCCTCAGTCAGAGAATACACTGCCTGGAAATTTACTTTTCAATTTCTCTGCACAGATAAAATCTCAGAAGTGTATGAGGCAGCCACCAGACAGTTTAAAACTGAAACCTTGAACAGGTGCTTCAAGATGGCAAAAGCTTAAATAAATATTGTATTCACCCTAAAATATGAAACCAAGAATTCAGCGGATGTTACTCAACATCTCAAGCTTTGCTGCCTTTTTATTAACCAACACATCTGGGCTGCTCCCAAGAGATCACAACCAGAAGTTCCTACTACTTACACTCAATAGCCCGGTACACATCTGCTGAGTTGCTGAATGTCACAAAGCCATAGTTATCTCTGCAGGGAAATGGAAAGAAGACGGTTGAAAGAAACATTCACTAAGCAAGGACAAATGACCAACCTAATTTTTTTTTTGAGAAAGAGAATGCTATATTTTTAAACCTAACATGCAGACTGACAAAAACAAACCCAAGTAGTCAGTTTATATTTATCTATCCCATACAAGCTTCAACGTTGACAAATGACAACCCCCCGCCCCTGTCTGACCTTGAAATAAGCTTTTATCCAAAAAAACAAATGTAGTGGGAGGATCTCTCTCTCTCTCTCTCTGTCTATAGGCCCCAACAGGCAAATGTTCCAAAGATAGTAATAATCAAAGCAAACAATCTCTTTGAAGCACTTACTTGTGGTCCCTGAAATGAACGCTACAATTTTCAATTTTTCCAAACACTTCAAACCGCTTCTGAAGCTGTCCTTTGGTGTAGTCATTCGGAATTCTACCAACATACATTATCTGCCTTTCACGCTGAAATATATTGGTTTAGTAAGAACTCTGCCAAGTTACCCAATAGCTAGCACAACTAGACTGCCCACTGCTTGTCGTTTACCTTGGCAAGGATGAAATAAAAACAAAGATTATCTACAGGAAATAACCATTAAAGCATCTTAGGAAGAAACTGGATTAGAGTACACATTTTAAATTAAAACTAACATTAAAAATTAACACAAAAGGTTGTACTTATTGTTATTTCATTTCCCTTTCCTAAAATTATCTTTTTTTTAAATATAGTAAATTAATCTTTAATTATTTTTCATCTCAACAGCTCTATAAAAAATATTGCTGTAAGATCAATCAAGATAGTAGGTGTACCTACTTGCATTTTGATGCATCTGAATTGCAATTCATCAGAACAAATGCAACCATTTTTAACATTCAGATAACCATAATACAAGTAATAAGACAAAATTAAATGCTTATATTTACCATTTGTCTCAGTTTTTCTTCTTTTTTTTTCTTCTGTTCAATCTGTTTTAACCTCTCACTTGAAGATGAGCATGATCTGAAGGCAGAGATATTTACACAATATCAACATTTGGGGTTTTTAATTTAAATCTCTGTAAAAACTAGATGAATAAAAGCTCTGCACCAACCATGTCAGTACTGATTGCCACACAAGCATTTTTTAAAACTCCTCAGAATTCAAAAGTTGGGTCTTTCTAAAGTATTGGCAAACAAGACGACATTCTGGAAATGATACAGGCCCACAATATAAGTACATAGGTGCATAAACAAACAATAAACAATGTGTGTTTATTGCTGGCACAGATACTTCAATAGTGAAAAAGATTTTGAAGTTGGCTACAACTGATTCAAACCAAAACAGCCGACTTATACTTAGTACCTACAAATGCAATGATCAAGGGTCAGATGCTCACAAAGTAAATTCTTTGACAAATGATAGTCGTGTGCTGAATATTCCCTTAAAAATTGGGTAGGCATTTATTAGTGATATTCATGAATGCAGACAAACAAGTGCTTTTTGATAGGTTTTGTGGCTCAAGCAGGGATGGAAGTTCAATGAAGCGTGGGCACCAGTTCGAAATGATATGGGGTCTATTTGCATTTACTGTTATATAAAACCATAACAAAGGAAATTAAACAGCAGCAGATTAGGGAAACCCGATTAATATGGAAAAAAACTGATCCACCGAAACAAACTCCTACTTAGCAGTTTAATTAAAAGCAAGCCATTCCTTCTAGTCACACCAGTTTTATACAAACTAACTCAAGAAATTCACATGTAACGGGAGAAAGTTTTTCAAAAGAAGCACCATCAATATGCCACACAAACAGGAGAACATTAAAGCAAAATGGATATGGGTGTTCTCAACCAGTGAAATACCAAACCAAAGCAGTTTACATTTCCATTAACAGACATTCTCACTGATGCTGTGAGTTGATCTCTTCTACAGGACACAACCTTCAACTGCACAAGAATTTTTTAAAAAAAATTAAATACGAGACTTTAATAATAACCAAACAATTACAATGTGTGAAAGAGGTGGGTTTTTTTTTCCTAAGCTGTTGCCAGCAGCAAACCCTTTTAGACTTAAGTTGCTTAACAATAGTCAGAACCACCACATACCTATTTTTTCTGCATTGCCTGTATCTCCTTGAATATCTGGATCTTGGCCTTGACCTTGACCTGTGACCATTCCGTGAGTGGCTGGATTGGTGACGACTGCGTTGATATCGAGACCTGGATCTTGAATGGGACCGTGACCGAGATGAACGCGTAGAGTATCTGGACAGTGATCTTTTCCTTCGTAATGTCAATTTGGAGGAGGAGGAGGAAGAGGAGCAGGAGGAGGAGGAAGAGGAGGAACTACAGCTGCTGGAACCAGAGAGCGACCAGGAAGATGAGGCAGACGCTGACCTACTTCGATCCTTAGACCTACAAAACATACCAAAGAAAACTTGCTGACCAAACGCAAAGAACAAAATGCGCGAAGTCTGCATAATAGTTTTACCAGTAAGAAAAATTACACTTCAATTATCACAGAATTACTTTTATGTTTAAATTCAAGTTTTGATGAATTAAATAACGAAGATTAATAATCAGCAAACATGTAGAGAGACAGGTAACAGCTGTCTAATTGATGAAAGCTGCCAAGCCAGAGTCCTCTAGAACACTGGTTCCCAACATCGGGGCACCACGACTCAAAGGCAACCCTGCCAAACAACAGATTCAATTTATTTTTCTCTCCTTACCCAGCGCAGAAGTACAAAATTAAAAATGGCGATACATTTTTTTTACCAAGAATTTTCATGGATACGAAAGACTGTACGAGACAGTTGCACTGAGTCTTCATAAAGGGATGGAGCCGCTGAATTCTGAAGGACCCCCCCAACAGTCTGTTGTTTTTTTTTCTGACACCCTTTTGTGTCATCTAACCTTTTCTATTGCATGTGTTTAAATGGATGTTTTGTTTGTATGCGATTAAATGAGCATCATCAGTGGTCCAGTGTGCATTCGCATGTTTCAACACATCAGATTTCTTAAATTTTAAATAATTAAAAAAATAACCAAGTAAATAATATTCGTACGTACATTTATATCTACATACAATATTACCACAAGCTGCGGCCAATTTAGGGTCCCAGCAAAAGAGGCTGGGAACCACCACTGGTCCAGGAGGAAATCAAATGAATTTTGAAAAAATAATTATTTTTAAAAATAAAAAAAACTCTCGAAAACTGGCTGGCAGGTGTGATAAAAGCCTGTTTAACATAACTGGCATTGTAGACAACAACAACAACAAATTCCAGATTTTGTCCTCGGCCTTAAAAACAAAAATGTAACATATTTTCTAGACATCAGACACACTATTATGCTAAGAGCTAAAAGAGAAATAACAACTCCAGAGAACCAACCACCAATGGTCCAGTTACACAAAGCCTTATTGCATTGTTCTGTCAACTCACCTCGACCTGTATGAGCGAAAACTGTGGTCTGATTCTTCTGAGCTGGAAGAAAACGAACGCTTCCTATAGTTCCTCCTCCTCCTCCGGTTCAGCGAACAGCAAGAGTCCGCAGACGATCTAGAAGCTGAGCGAGAACGAGAGTATTTCCCACTGTCAGGTGACATGGAAGAAATCAAATGCTTCAAACCCATCTTTTCATCTCTCAGCTGATCCCACGGGTAGCTGTCCGTCTTCACAGCAGAAGTTTTCTTGTCGTCGTATTTTGTGCTGTTTGTAAAACAGCTGAAGTAGGCAGGGACTCTGTTGTAGAGGTTTGATTCTCTGGATGGAGAATGGTCCCTATCCATCAAACTATCAATCACAGTTTTCTCGTCAGCAGTAATGCCAGCCAGGACCCCCTTCTGAGGTTTCACAGGTATGGACAGTGTTGTTAAATATGATGGTACCTTATCCAGACAGCATGGTTCTTTCTCAGCCAAAGTCATTTGAAGCTGCTGTTTCTTTGAATCACCACCACCATTTTGGTTTTTGAGAAATGAAGATTTAGTTTCTGCCCAAGAATATTCCTCTGCTAATGCATCTGAGTGGAAACTGTTGCCTGATTCCAAACCCTTTTGGGAACCATTCCCCACATCCATTTCTCCCTCACAGCAATCATCAAATTTTAACTCTGTATGAGATTTCTTACTATTACTCTTCACCACCTCCAATTTCTTTTCTGTCTGACAACCATCCTCTTGTTTATCTGCTGGACAGTGCTGATCCAGCAACGCTTCTATCTGAGAAGACATTGGTGAACTAGCATCCGTCTCTAGACTTGCAGCTGACACAGTTTCTGGAGCGGTGCATGTCTTTGTTCCTACCGTCATGATTAAATCAGTGACTATTGCCTGTGGAGGCCTTGCTGAAGTCGTATTTGCTGGAGAGGCTGATGCACCATTCATCGTTTTATCTTCACAGACTGGTGAGCTAACAGCTGCTACCTGTGTGTGTAATGTGGTAGCAGGGCATACCTTTGTGCATACTGCTGTAGGATTCTCTACCTGCACAGATAAATCTGTGCTTGTTCTAGAAGCAGCATCTGTGCTGACCAGACAGTCCGCTGCTGTGCACGTTACTTCATCCCGAAAGCCCGTATTTGCTTTATTTCCAATCACAGAATGGACTGATGCTTCAGGTTCCCGACACAACCCTTCTGAATTACTAACAGTCTTCTTCTTTTTCGGTATAATAAATCGCCTTTTTCTAACTTCTTTGCTATTTGCATGAAAGTTTGGTTCTAAACGTCTATCAGTAACATTTTCACTAATGAGCGAACTTAAATTATTCTGATATTGAAAATTTTCTTTCGGAAAATAGTGTTTTGGAAAACAGCAATAGTCATGATGCAACAAGGGATCAAAATAATTACCACTAACTACAGTAGCTTTATCTTCTTTCAAACCTGGCAAAATTTGATCAATTAGCACCTGATAGGGTTCTGCCGCATGAAAAGTGGCAGAAGAGCACAGATTAGACGAATGTACAGAGAGGTTTCCAGAAGTACTTTCAGGTAGTGGCTGCCCAAAAGTAATGAGTTGATTTCTGCAAGACTTTGGGTAAGTGCTGTTGACGGAGCATGAATCCTCCTGATTTCGTCCCCGTTTTAAAGGTATTCCCATGGGCAGAAAAATGGCTGACTTTCTCTTTCCTGCTGCTTTCATCTTGTTCAAAACTTCTGTTGATGGTGTTGCTGGCAAAGCTGTAAAAGGAAAAAAAAGACTATCAATTTTAACTGTTTTATATATTTTTAAAAAAATAGTAGTACAAGAAAAACTCTGTAACATTTAAATGTACTTTGAAATAATTTATCAATCAGGTTTAAAGCCATAGTTTACTGACTGAACAGCATTTACTTACATTAAATACTTAAGCCGCAATATTTAACATTATTTTCCTAAATCTAATTCTCATTATTTTATTTTAGATAATGAATATTCATATATAAAATTAAGTTGGAAAGCTATGGTCCTAAGATTCATGACAACATAAAATTCCTTCAGCTGGTGGTAAACAGTTACGTGATATATCATCTAATAGATATTTTCAAGTGTTTGTGCATTTGTTTGTTACTATTTCATAGCCAAATCGTAGCACCTAGAGGCCCCATATTTTGGGTATAGGTACTTCAGAATCTGGGAAAAGTTTCTTAAGTTATTACACGCTGACCTAAAGTCTTTTTCCAGTGCAGTGCTGGGGGCCCCAGATAGTTAAATATAAATAAACAATTTTTTGTAGGTTACCAAGCTACCTGCTACAGCAAGCACCGTTGTCGTGGTAACCTCTGAAAGTCAGATTTCAATTTCTTGCATTGTACCATATTCCCTAAAACAGTAATTACCTTGGCCAATTTTTATCTTGTCTCCTTTTGGCAAGCACTTGTCCAGCGACTCAGAGAAAGTTCTAGAATTAAAGACACAAAAGAATGCCAACTTTTAAGCAATACTCGACTGTGTAGCTCCTTTGATATTATACTGCAGGAAAACAAAAGTTAACAGAGCAGTCACATATGATTGTTCTTGTCATTGAAATTTCTTGCTCTTGCATTACATGTCTAAAATAAACTCCCTAGTTACACCAACTTGTTAAAAAGCAATCTAATGGAAATCAGCAGTTTAGAACACAGACAATGGATAAGGTCAGTGTAAGATGCTACTAATTGTCCACATCAAAATTGAAGCAGATTTACCTATGGTGCTGCTTGGAGATCCTGTTATCAGCAGTTTTATTTGAACATCTCTAGTATTTCTACCACAGGAAAAGAAAACGTGCAAGATGATAATCACTATATTAATCGGTACATTAATTTTCATCTCTATCTAATTTAAAACATTGGGGCTTGTGACATTTAAAAAATCTTGGTTTATATTGAAAAACCTACTGAAACAAATACCTAGTTTTCATTCCTGTGTACATGAAATCACTAAAATAGAAAAATCTATTATTAGCTGAACTTACTTTTGTATACCATGTTGCCATGGTTCACCATCCAGGCACTGAGATGCTGAAACAGAAAGAAAAATGCTGAAGGATCTTGTAATTGTTTGAAACAAATAAATCAGAGAAAACATTAAGTAAAGTAACACGGGGAAAGTTTGAAAACCGAAAAATTGGTGAATAAACCAATTAAAGTGACAGTATATTAACCCTAGCCCTGCCTATGTAGACTGATTTCTGGCAATTAGTTTTAATCAGTTTAGCTAACACAAAAAAGACTCCATGCAGGAAAACTAATCTTAACCCTAGTCCTGCCCGTGGTGCAATAGCAGAGAGTTTGGTATCACCTTATTGATGACTGGCTTGCTAAGCAATTGCTGCTGTGGGATCAATATAGGGAGTACCAGCAGGTCTAGGGTTAACCACCTGAAACGCGGTATATAGGTAGTAAGCAAGGTGGTTGATGATATCTGAAGAATTAAATGGGACCAAAATAATACAACTTGTTCTAATACCATCAAGAAGTGTAACATTATTATAATTCTCTTCATTAAAGTCGGCTAAACTGCTAGCAGGTTCAGAACCAAATGTGGCTAACAACAAGAGCTCACTCCGCACAACACCTTCCGATGACCAGCTATCTACAACAAACAATGATCTATAGGAGGCTGTCTGAAAACTAAGCCTACTGTGGGGGGAAAAAAATGGCACAATTTTTATTCTGAAATAACCAGACCTACTAGGTCTTGTGATTTTACACCTAAATGGCTGCCAGGAACACAGATCTTAAGCAACAGCACCAATTATTTACGATAAAAATCATTTGTACTGCAATACAGCTGTAGATCAAAATGTCCTTTCTATAATTCATTCTCTGCTGCTAAATGACAAATTTCTTTTTTTGTTAGTTAAAAAAATAAATAAAATAATATGACATTTTCCCTACCTTCATGTTCCTCAAACTGTTCCAGCAAGCTGGATACGTCATTTGCTTCGATCCCTTGAGAATAAAACAAAATATCTTTCAACACCTACACACGAGCCAAACCTAAGTTGCAGCGATTTTCTGAACAGATAGATAAGTATTCATTTATCTAGTGTGAAAACCAGAAGCCACACAACCCTTTCCAAATATACATCAGAACAGTCGCAAAAGCAATTCTTCAGATGGAATTCAGTTTTCTTTTCCTTTTTTCAAAAATAAAATGAAATTGTTGAAAGTATATTTGCCGCCCACAGTTTTCATCTAGAGGTGACAAGAAGATGGGGTTGCAAACCTGGCCAGCATCTGGACTATTTTCATGTAACATTTGATTGCTATTGAAAGATATATACACCAGAGACTTGAACCGAACCAAACCAAACCAAACCAAACCATGAATTGAACCATTAAAATTACAGCAGCCTGAGTCTGAACCTTTGAAAAACATGTTAGGCAAACCAGTTTGGCTGAAGTCAGGGCTAAACAGAGGGGCGGTGGTGCAATTTAGGGTGCTAGAGTCTTCTAGGTCGGTCCATGAGTTTTAATTGGCGAAATTTTTTTATTGTAATTGCAATGAGTGCAATATAATTTCTACTGATTTTCAATGTAAATTAAACAAAACTGATCAGGGCCGACTCTATCCCACACGACCAACTAAGACTCTCTAGAGCCCAGCGTAGCAGCATCTTACAGCTGGTACATGAATCACCACTTAAAGATGAGTTGGCGTTACTGATAGATAGCCTGTAACTCTAAGTCATGACAAACTGTTTTCAAACTTAAACTGACACAGAAACAAAAATATGAAGTTCAAACACTGGTAGAATAGCGGTAAGTCAAAACAATGGATAGTTATGTCTGCGCGTCAAATAAACAATACATTAAAATTTCGATTCTTATTCAGGCCCATGCTTATTTAGTCCCCGTGTTTCTCACTTCCCACATTCATAATTTTTGTGATTAATTGTTCCCTTTTAAACGTAAATACAGCTCTTTAGACCAATGAATATGACTGATATTTTTCAGAAACAAAATTCTGAAAATTGTCTGGCTGATTCTTTCTGTACAGACACTTATCATAATGCAGTTTACTTCACTTTTTTCGATATTGTATTTTTTCCTCACCCTTTTAGCACCAATATGAGTAGGAGAAAAATCCTGCAAACGAGTACTCCACATGACAAGTCTACCTGACTACTAAGACATGGAATCACAGCAAAAATTTAGAGACACATAAACAAGCAGCAACATCCTGAAGAATCAGAGCAATTAGATGGAGGATAAAAATGAAAAGAAAGTATCAACATTACTATGGATGAAAAATCATTCATAAGCGAGTGTAGAAACGGTAAAAGTAAATGGAAGGCCATTTTCTGTGACTCTGGCTTTACAAAGATTATTGATCCTATTATTGTAGGACCGAAGAATCCAAACTTCTCAATTCACACTGATAATGTTGGATAATGTTAGTGAAATAGCTAAAGAATTGCAGGGTACATCAGTATGTCTCAGGATTGACATAGCAACGAGATCAACTGTTCATTTTTGGGAATGAATGCTCAGTCTATTTTATACAAGAAAATAGTAGTAAAAATGCTGTTTAAATTCTTTCACGTCCAAAGGCACACAGCAAGTCACATAAAAGACATTGTAACAGGTACTGTTGCAAGTTACAGAATTGAGCCAAATAAAATTTACAGTTTGACAACTGATGATGGAAGTAACACCATCAGGGCTACAGAACTTTTGACAACAGAAGACTGTGCTGATTACACAGGGAAAAGCTGCTCTACAGAAGATCAAACTGGGACCATTAATGAAAATGATACAGCAAATGTTGCTAACACTCAAAATGCATGCTACACAGAAAATACAATGCAAGAAGTTTCTATTAAAGGAGTTGGATGTGCTGATCAACCTGCATTTAGCTGTTTATGATGGACTTAAAGATCAGGTGATGTCAGCAATAACAGCAAAATCAAGGTATGCTGTTAAAAAGTTGAGATCATCCACAATGCCACCAGAACTGATGAAAACAAGATACAAGAAACCAGTAACTGATGTTATTACTAGATGGAATTCTACACTTAATGTACTGGAGTGTTTATTGGAAACTAGAAGAATTGTATTTGCTAAGAAGCCATCAAATTTCTGAATTTATATTACAGGCAATGACTGGAGAAAAATTGAAAAAATTAAATCTGCTCTCATGTCACTTAAGATTGCCACAAAGATTCTGCAACAACTGATTTTTGGAAATTCATATGGTATGTAGCTTAAGTGCCAAAGTGACATAAAGAATGTTGGAACTCGCTTTGCAGAAAATCTGCTTAATTGCATGAAAGAAAGGGGAACAAAGCTACTTGAGAATCTGTTCCTAGCAGCAATATTTCTAGAGCCAAGATATAACGCTTTCCTGGATGACATGAAGAAACTTTGGCTGTGTTTAGTAAATAGTAATGGAACCAGTAAAGATACTGAGAAAGAATGTACCACAACCAACTAAAATACAGGCAGTGAATCATCAGAGGCAGATGAAGAGCCAAAGAGGCTGAAGATACTTCAACATAAATTGGGTCCCAACAACAAGCAACTGTTGCTGTCTTGTCACTATAACCCGGATTCATTTGAATGACCATTCAAGCATGTGATTTATCTTGTCTCCATTGAGAACAGGTATGAAAAATAATATAATAGACAACATCCTCATAGATAGAGAGAGAGGTTTGAAAAAGTTTGATAAAAATAAGTATTAATGCAATTGTTTTGGGAATCAACATTTGTATTAATAACATATCAATAAATTGCCATTTGGTCAAATTTTCAAAATAATAAATGCCCATAATAAGGAAATGATGAACAGTTTTTATTATTCTTACAGTTATTAAATAAAGTTATAGATTCCCATTCTTAATTAATTTTTCCCTAAGAGACATACAAATGTCAGTGCCTGTCTGTCACTTTAATCCATTAAATAAAAACATCAGTAAACCAATAACCGAACCTATATATTTTATAAAACTATACAACTGGAACATCAGAATATTCTCAGAATCACAGATTATTTCACATCTCTCTCTCTCTCTCTCACACACACGCACGCGCACACACACACTACCCATAAAATCCAGCATCACAAAAACAACTTATGCAGAAATTGCAGCATTACTTCACCTTTCCACCCCACTGCTTTAAAATATTCTTGGGGAAATTCTTCTCCAAATTCCCACAGCTATTAAATCATTTAAAAGGTTTTGTCAGTTTTTATATTATGTTAATTTGGGGTTCATGTTTTGCATGCTTGTGAAGGTGTATGTAGATTAGTTATAAGTCATTTTGTAGTTGTGCTTTGGCATACATTATTTAAGATCTACCTTTTTAAAAATCATAAAATGGATATTTGTTTCAGGATTCTGAGTGAAGCAGGGATAAAAAAGATTTTTGTGCCATTTTGCTTCATTAGTTCAAACCAGGCCACTCGTAACATCAAGCAAGCACGGGGTGAGGACACAGCAGATGAGAGCACAGTACAACGATGGTTTGCAAAGTTTCGGACAGGAGATGTGATCCTCAAAGATAAGGAACATAGCGGACATCCTTCCAGCTGTGATGACGACCATCTGAAAGCCACAGTTGAAGCCGATCAAGAAAAACCGAGAGAAATTGCTGGAGAGCTTGACGTAAGCACTGCAACTGTTTCCCAGCATCTTGACACAATCAGCAAGATGAAAAAGCTTGACAAGTGGATGCCTCATAAGCTGAATGAACAATGGAGATCTGATCTTCACTTGTCATAAGAAACAAAATCTACCCATTTCTCGACTGAATCATTATGCGTGATAAAAAATAGATTCTTTACGACAATTGCAAATGATAAGCACAGTGGCTTGACAGAGACAAGGCACCTAACCACATTCCAAAACCCAGCCTCCACCCAAAAAAGGTCATGGTCACTGTCTGGTGGACTGCAACTGGTGTCATCCACTATAACTTCTTGCAACATGGCGAAACCATCACAGCTGAAAGGTACTGTCATGAATACTGCTCCACGACAATGCTTGTCCTCATGCTGCAAAAGTGACTCCTCAGAAACTGAACACGTTGGGGTAGGAAGTTCTCCCTCACCCAGCCTATTCACCAGACCTTTCTCTGATAAACTACCACCTTTTCAAACACCTTGACAGATTCCTCCATATGAAATTATTCTCCAATGAAGCAACAATTGAAACTGCCTTCCAACAGTTTATTAACTCCAGAAATTCAGTTTTTTTCAAAATGGTATAAATGCACTTGTAACTTGTTGGCAGAAGTATAATGATTGTAATAGAACTTACTCTGATTAATAAATTTCATGTTTAGCAATGATATGAAGTCTCACTGTTGTGGTAAGGAAACCAACAAAACTTTTCCAACAATCTAATAGTTAGATGCCTGTAGCTTGCAATGACAGTTCTGGAAGTTGGAGGTTTGCAAGAATTTGTCAGTGTTAATGGGGGTCATACTGAGAAAAAGATTGGGAACTGCTATCCTACACTATAATTTAGACTTTTAAAAATTTATTTCTAATGGCTTTTGTTAAAACAAAACAGTGAATCAAACACCTGTCTTTATAGGTGTGCAGCCAACTTCCCTTGGTTTAGAAAACTGTCAGCAGGTGGTTTTGAAAGTTTAAAA
Source organism: Nautilus pompilius (assembly GCA_018389105.1). Taxonomy (NCBI): domain Eukaryota; kingdom Metazoa; phylum Mollusca; class Cephalopoda; order Nautilida; family Nautilidae; genus Nautilus; species Nautilus pompilius. The sequence goes on from JACATO010001114.1 coordinate 235,015, forward strand.
GGAAAAAATATTGCAAGCAAATAAATTCTAATCTTTTCTTTTACCTCAAAATAAGTGGTCTACACCGCACACAAATACAACTGGGCAATCTTGGCTATCTCAGACCAATGCATATTGCATAGTCCATAAAGAACGTTCCCAACCTCTACTGTTCCTCTCTCTGTCTGTGTATAATATTGTTATCTTTGCCAAAATATAGAAAGATTCTAAAATTTAAAGGAAGCTGAAATGGAAAACAAAGTCTTAAAAAAACCATTAATAATCTCTATCCTATACCAGAGTTTAAAACCATTTTGACACTGGAACCCTGACCAAGAGGGTCAAAAATTTATACTCACTGTAATCTATATTTACATAGTTCACAGTATTCAGTTATTTGAAATTTACAAAAATAATTCATAATTTAAAAATTAATGGCTTGATATGATTACCTTTCCATGAATAGGAATCTAATACCTGGAGCAATTGCTGTTAATTTCAGGCATATATAATCTTCTGTATTCAGACTATTTCTATATTTACTTTCTGTTGGTGTATAGAGAAAATGATCTCTCATGGGGATGTGTTGTTACAAAAGGCATAAGACATTTCAAAGCACTACTGGTAATATCCGGATATTCTTTTGAAAGCTAAATCCAGAAATTCAAAATTTCTAACTGATGAAACTTTATTTTTAATGTGAAATCTGTTGAAATACCAATGTGTTGGTCTCTCTCTCTCTCTCTCCCCCCCTTTTTTTAAATGGTAATTCCAGATACATTTCCAATGCAACAAAATGATTTTGAACCCAATCTAACATTTCTGTTGAAGGTGGAAAATATTCCCTAACTGCTGTATGCAAGTCAGACAAGTATTGAATAGTGGAGTTTTTTCACACTCTCATTGAAGAAAAATCCTGGTTAATATAAAATTGTCGTGACTTGAAAAACATCCAAAATTTTCCATAAGAAACACACCCACCCCAAAGTTTCAGTAGAATTGAATCCATTTTACTTTGAACTTTGAAAATATTCCTATCCATATCTTGCAATGAAACATTAAGTACATTTACATGTGCAGAAATATCCACCAGGCTTGCCATCCTCTGTATTCAAGTGCCAATTCAAATGGATGTTCAGATTTTTAAAAGGCCTCATCTCTTCTCAGAATTCATAAAACCAAACCAACACTTTTATCTGAGATAGTCATCATACTTTGGTATGAAGTAGTTATGTTTTATGCAAACTTCCAATTTCTTCACACTATGTACTAAATATCCAGGAATTGAATGGTCTTGCTTTTATAAAATTAACAACTTTGACTACCCCATTGAGTGCATGACAATGGAGACAGCAATGGTCATGCTTAGTAAGACTATATTTTTTATGCATGTTACAGCACCTGAAATTTGTCCAGCCATAGTCTTAGCTCCATCGCTGTATATAATGGTACTCAAATTCAAGGATATTTCATATTTTACCATGCACGAATCAACTATTCTAAATATTTCTTCACCTGTGGTTTTGGTTGGAAGTAGTTTGCAAATAAGCATATCTTCAAAGATTCATGTATACAGACAGCACACAAACACAAGACTGCTAAGCCTGCATCATCCGTGGATTCATCCATTTGGGGTGAGAAACCTGATGCACTCAGTTTTAAGTGTTTCACTAGTTCTGCTTGATGGTAAGCTGACATATACTCAGAGAGTGGCATGCAATTAATTTTCTTGCCAAATTTTCCATCTATCCAGCAAGCTACCAAATCTTTTGCACATGATTTTCCATGATAGTATGAAGTTCACCTGTTCTTGCTATATTATGTGATAACCAATGCAATAAGAAGCTACAAGTGCATCCGCACATTTTCTTTTAAAATACTCAATACTTTTTACCTTTCAACAGTGATTGTTCGGTTCCAAGATGTGTTCATAATTTCGCAGAGTTCAGACTACTGTTACTCAGTACTTGCTCACCTTCGACTAGTTCACCTCTATTACCAGTCCAAGTGAAGTCGAAGTTGATAAACTCTTCATCAGACTTCCATCTTTAAGTAGATGTAGCAGCAGCAGCACACAAACTGGTTCAATTTTTCTTGTTTTCACCTTTTTTTTTCTCTTTCAGTGCTCAATTTATGTTTGCTGCTTTGCAACCAGTGACCCGTGCTGGGGTGGACAGTTACTTATTATTAGAAGCTGGAAAAATTATGGTAAAATAGACTAATGATGATGTGAAAAAATAACAAACAAAAACTTTATGAAAAAAGTAATGTCATTACAGTGTATATGTTTAATCCATACATCAACTGCAAATTATTGCACCCTTCTTAAAATTATCAAGAAATATTAACTGCATATAATGATGTCCATAAAGCCATAATGCATCTACTGCTTGTTTTTGCTATTAGAGTTTTATTAAACATATTTACCCTATTTACCATTTAACTGATCCAGACTGGTTTTTTGTATCCTTATATATAGTCGATCTTAAACAAGTTAAAGCGTGTTTATTTACATTTTAAAATCTTTTGAGAGCTTATCAGGGATTGAGATTTTCCATTTAAGATGCATAATCTCTTCTAAATAATGACAAAAAATGCAGTAACTTTTAAAATATGGGGTTTCTACTTCCTATACTACATATGAACTGAAGACTGCATCAGGCTCGTGAATTCTCAGACTCAGGTTACTGTACTGCAGCTGAGAGGCTGCATTTACCTGGACTCGATGTTTTTGTAAGTTATCGTGATTTTCCATGTTCAGAGCGAACACACTCTTAAAATATTTAAAAGGCCATTTGGCTTATCCTTTAGGAGACAGAAGATATGTCGCAAAATTACCTCACAGAAACCCAACAACCATCTTTGGCCCAACTAACTGCTATTAGGCTATTTTCAAGTAAAAATAATAATAATGATAAAATTAACTAGTTATCTCTTCCTAAAGTATCCACTTCACTCCCTGGAGAAAACAATTAAGAGTTGACACACCAAAAGTTGTCTCAATTCTCTAAAACCTGCAATCGTCGTCGTTGTTAAAAGCTAAATCTGTTGTAACTATGGTAAACAACACCAACATATCTTTAAAAAACAAAAAAAAAAAAAAACCTCCCTCTACACTGACTTTGAACAAACAAAATTTTTAAAAAATTAAATTGAAATAAAAAAAAACTTGTTTTATGATGCTGAAATAGATACATTCCTTTGTAGATAAGAAAAACGAGTTTAACTGCAACCAGCAGGTTCTGCAGGACCTAGTGGTTGCATACACTCTGTCCAACAAGAGACGTATTTCATTACATCGTAAGCAACCCACATTAATTGGCCATCTCAATAACATTATTCATTATTTGCCTACTTACTTCCACCCTGGCACCAATATATGAAGCAGCAGTAGCAACTGCTTTTGACTTATAGCTGAGTGAAATACACAAAGCAAACAACAGATACCAACCATTGAAGGTGAAAGGCAAATCTGGTGCATCATTTAGATCGAGCATCCCTTTCTCCTGCATGTCCTCCAGCTGCTCTATGAATTTTTCAGTTTCCATCGCAAAGATCAATTCTGACGAAGAGAAGGTACTGAATAATTCCTGCAAATTGACAAATAAAAAATAATAATACTTAGTTCTAAGAAACTGTTGGCTATTATTAGTGATAATAAACCATAAAAAAAGATAGTTAAGTGGCTTATAGTTGATAAATTAAGCTTTTGGCATTTTTAGAATGCTCTACTACGCAGCAATACCACCCACACACACACAGTTTAATAACGACTTACCAGAAATGGTCACTATAGAATTTTTTCAGTTTTGTGACAGCTCCAGCATCATATTTACTTTTCATTCAATTCCCTTCAAACTTAGCAGTTATTTTCTTTATATCACAACAAATGCAATTTTTTTTTGTTTTGTTTACAAGTACAAACATTTAGACAATTTCCAATAGTCTCCCATCCGCCCTCCAAAATTCCTCAATCAATGATAGAGAATGAAGATCTATGGCTGTTTACTGCTACAGGTACCTTTATCTCCTTCCTGTTGAAGTCAATTCAGATGTTTTTAGCTCTGCCTGCCTCGGTGTGTAGCAGTTAGACTCCTCAGCCAGTGGAAGAAACCTTCTCTATTAACTTATAGAAAGAAATCCACTGGCTATGCATTGTCAGGGGCATCAATCTTTGAGCAAACAAACAAGAAGCACTGCCACAGTGATCAACCACAGCTGACCAACTGTACTCAACAACTTCATCATTGCTCTCCAACTCCAATGCATTCTTTGATCACTTTCCATTGTTGTCCAACTGATGAGAGATCTCAGGTATACAAGGTTGAGACATCACCACCAGAAGGGAAGGATTCAGTGTTGGATTCCATAGAGTAGCAAGCATATAAAGCAACTAGGTAAGCACACAGTTCAAATGATACTTTTGCAAAAACAAAAAACAAAACAATATACGGTACTGGAAATAATGACGACGCACGCACGTGCACGGGATATGCACAACGTAAATACACACACAATGCAATATTACAGAAAATATAAAAAACAAAAATATGTTGTACAGTGCATTAGTATGAGATATGAGAGCCCTTTCTTTAATATAGAGCATGACATCTTGTTTTAATGCTGCCAGATAAGTCATCACTGTATGATCGCAAAATGTTGCACCAAAGACCCTGTAGCACCAAATTCATCCAAGGTGTTTGTGCCATTTTATTTCCTCAATAGTTTCTTTATGTTCCAGAGTTTTTCACCACAATGACCCCAAGCATAAAGCCATTGTCATATTGAGAGAGAACCTGCCTGCAGTCAGTATACATTCAATTTTATGCAAATCTCCAACACCTTTGGCTGATATGCAGCTCCATACTCTGACCCACCCAGATATTTTATTGTATACTGACTGTTATACTGCTCCCTTGTCCATCTTCAAACAAAATGCCATTGATTGGAAAACAGTTCAAACTTGGACTCATTTGCAAAGTATCTTCATCCAGGTTTGGTCAACCTACTGTTTCATTTCCGTTGCCCATTTCAACCTTGCTGCTTAGTTTCCTCTCCTCTGCACGCATTTTCAGGCAGTTACACATCTGAAACCACTTTGCACTAATGTATATCTTATAGTTCTTGAAAAAACGTTAACACCTATATTTGCAGCCAGGTCAATCACAAAATCTCTTATGATTTGTGGTACATCTCAGAACATACCTGAGGTACTCAATATCATGTTATGAGAATTTCGGCTCTCTACTTGGAGTGTGTCTACTGTCAGAAGTACCAGTTTCGCATATCCTCTTCAAAATCATACAAGTCCTTCTGGAGCATAAAAAGTTGAGCTGCAATATGCTGCATGTAGTCATCTTCACCAGCTTTCCTTTCTACACGAGATGCAATTCTATCCCCTGCTATTTGCATTTATACCAAATTTTAACTTGTTTTCCTAATTATTTCCAGTGCTGTATATAGTCAAAGAAAGTGGAAATGTAGATCAACGACCTCCTGCATGTACTGGTATAGCATAAACAGAAGCGATCAATAAATGAGTCATCAATGATTGACTGTTGTCAGCCATTTTGAACAGAAAGTGATCAGGGTCAAACCTTTTGTTTTCTGGGCCTTACATCTTTATCACCATAAAAACATAATGGGTTGAAATTTCAAAAAAAAAAAAAAAAAAGCCAACTGCTCCAGGACCAGACATGCAACCAAAATTTTATGATTTAAAAAGAAATTTTTAATCTTGAAGAGACTAGTGGTTATGGAGATCAGTCCTCCAAAAACTAGCACATTTTGCTAAATATTGTCATTTCCAAAGTAACAAGGTGAATGGAAATCTGAAAACCGAAAGACAAATTCATGTAATCTTTCTGCTTTTGATCCAGAAGCACCCATTAATGTATAGTATAGTACAGATGTACAGCTGCTGAAAGTTTCTATTATATCATCTTTCACTTTTCCATTACCATAATTGCAATCAGACTTATAACAAACATCTAATACACAGCCTCTTCAAACCACGGAAACATTGCTACACACTTGCACAAAGCTGAACGCCTACATTCGAACATCCTGGTCCCTGTACACTTCACGAGTAGGGATCATGTGTTTAATACTGCCACTTCTCAGGCATCTGTGTATACATTTTTTAAAATATAAAAAAACTGCACCCCTATGGCACTCCAAAATTTTTCATCTAAAATAAGTTCCTACAGCAACAATTATGTAAAATAAGAGAATCCTATAGACAGCTTTCTGACCCAATGATGGTAGAAAGAGTTCATTTCCAGCTTCTTTGTTTGTATAAAGTGTGTCATAGGTAGAACTCTCACACTTCAATGTTTGTTCAAGTGGGTGTAGCCAGAAGATGATGTATCACCCTGACAACAACACAAGAAAGATATTCATGGAGGCCAACCAACCAGGACATGGATTATCAGAATAGCTCTCTTTCAAATGTCAATAGTCTTACCTGAATATATACATCTAATGATCTACAGACCTACCTTAATAATTTTAATCTATTTAAATAAAAAACCTTTAAAACCACATCAAAGGTCAACATGTTCTAAATCAATCAATAAATAGTTCTTAAAATTTCTAGACCTGATGGTAAGTGGCAATAGCCAACTGAGAAATTGCTTAAGTATTGTTAATTAACTAGAGACAAATGTTTTTTTTTTACATAAATAAATAAATAAATACTCAATTTTTTACCTCCAGCAATAATTTATTTTCATAATACTTGGATATATGCTTCTGGGAGAATGGGACTATTCACCATGAGCCGTTTAGCTGTGGGCCAGTTTGCCACGAATTTGAGATGACCTCTGTAAAGTGCAACACAGGTGCAATGTATATCGCTGACAATCAGTGGCAGGTCACAGTCAGCCACAAAAAAATCTAGTAGTATGGTGATGCAGATGAACGGATATTCAGAATTACTTCAGTTTATAACAGCGGGGACTTTATAATGTCTTCGAGGATTGGCAAACAATTACAATATGGATTAACATTTGTGACTTAAATTTACTAGATTAAATTATTGTATTGACTTAAATCTTTGTAAAATTAATTTTAAAACAAAATAAATTGCATCACTTAGAAATTAATTTTATTTATTTAAATTCAAATATATTTCCACTATTTTCTAAGGGGTTCCAGAAGTGTTGCTAGACATTGGCACTGTGTGCGCGGTGCGTAGTAGTAACCTTCATGACAAACTGGCCCGTGGTTAAACGGCTCGCAGCAAAATAGCCAAGGCCCTGTTTTGGGGTAGTGCAAGTACTTGTAACCTAGAAACTCTCTTACCCAAATGTTATGGATTTCAATAATTCTATAACCCTAGCGCCTTGTTTTAAAGCACCAATAAGACAAACTGGCACAGTCAGCATCATTGTTCTGCCTGGTATGACTCTGTAAAGTTGCTGAGCATTGCCGCTACCTTTCAGATAAACTTCAAGAGAATAGGAACCTAACTCCTCAATCAGAAAATAATCTCAGTTTTAAAAAAAATGCCAGGGAAAATAAAATCTTTGTTGGTGGATTTGTTAAAGTCAAGCACTTAATGGCACCCAGCCAGCGACAGACAGGACGTTTATGAGCAGAGTAGATTTGTATTACTGTCCTCCCGTTATGTTTTTTTTTTTTAAAGTTATCATTTACTTACACCATTCATTTAAAATGCAACTCTAAAAAACAAAAAGATATTTTCCACTCTTCTTGAAAGATTCTGCACTGTCCTGCCCTTGTAAGAGATGTCAGGAATCCAGCAACATAACTGACCGCATGGCTGGTCTCATGGCCCAGTTTACTGCTCAGCAAACAAAGCCCAAACAACAGCTTCTGGCCGATAACGATATAAAATAGCGTTCTTAACATGGAAAAAAGCAAGGTCTACTTCAGCATGCAGTTTTCTTGCTATACAGTATTAATGTGTGCGCGCAGTGAAATTAACCTGTTGCACTATGATCACATGCAATCTGCTCATAAAACACTTAAGTTTCTCTTTTCTTGCTTCTGAGGAAACCACAGATTGGTATCTAGTTTGATTCCAAATCTCACAAATTATTTTTCATGTAGGGAGAAAACAGTTTCACACAACATCGCAGGTAGTTGAATACATGGGTGTCAATAACCAGGCAAAAGACCAGGGATTTTGTTTGGATACCAAAAGTAATAACCATCAAAAAAGAGATACCTGGAAAAAAATAGCACACACATTGGCCTCAAACATCCAGAGATTATTTTAGTCAATGGTAGGCACACAATTTCCCCGTGTGTGAAAATTTCTGAAAACTGAACAATGCAAACAGAATAAGAATTTTTTTTTTTCCTGGAAAGACAGTTCTTAAATTTATGATACAAAAGTTGATGTGTCACCATATTTAAAAATATTTAAAGCACAGAGTACATACCCAGCCACAGAGTAACAAAATTATAGGTTTTCATCTGAACCATAAAACAAAAAGCTTAGATACAGCCAAACAGTTCACTGTCAGACCACCACTGGGCTATCTGGTAATTCCTTGCAAGAGCATAGAGGTTAACTCCATTACAGTCAGTAATCTATCCACAAAAACTTACCTAAACAGAAAACTCTAAGGTATTAAAATAAATGGAAGTGATCATGTTTACCAGTCAGACTGGCAGCAACCTACAATGGATTGTTTGGCATGTTTGATTAAGTACATTTGATTCTGCTTTGTAATGAGATTCAATTTCTTAGTGTCTGCTGTCAACAAAACAAGTACAAATATTAGCAGAATTATTGTTCTGACTATAAAAGTCCATTCCTCCCTCCCTCTCTCTCTCTAACATCTAGATATTGTGCTATTTGCATATTAATGAAGTTTACCATATCCTTTTGAAATATACAGAACAGTGATTTGCATAATAATTTCTGTACAGTAAATTTAGAAAACCAGCAAGATCAGGCAAAAAACTAAGTACAGAGAAGTCCCTATGATATTAGATCTGCTTGAGATACAAATAAATATTGGCATATTATATGGAAAATGCAATTATCTACTCAGAAAGTATCCAAACATGCAAATAATGATGTTACCTAATTAATCCATGTGTTAAAGAGAGACCATTTCACCATACAAAACATAGTTCAAAGGTTCCTTTCAAATGCTTAACTTACCTCTATATGCATTTCAGTTCTCCTGTCCACTTAGGTATCCAGATTAATAGTTATTTCCTAAATATTTTAGCAAGTGCCATCAAATAAATGATCATGGATACTAGCTGTGGTTGAAGAGTAACAATTTTCAACTGACCAGTCCATGTGATTGAGACCAGAGACCAATAAGACAGCACCACCAGGGAAGGGGTGAGTTCACCAAGAATATTATACAACACAGGGAGTGTCAGAGGACAATGAGATAAACAGGCTCAATGGATATTGGAATGCCAGCCAAAAAGCTATCATACAGCTAATAATAGGTCAGGGTATACAAATAATAAAACCTATAGTATTAGTGGCTTCTGTTTAACTAAGCAATTTTAAACAGGTAAATAAATCTGTGTAACTGTAAATTCTTCTAAACATCTAGCATATTTTAAAATTATAAACATATTTGAAATAAGTTTTTAAATTAGTAAATATAAGTTATTAACAAAATTTTGTGAATAGTTTTTTTACATGAAAAATGTATAACCAAGTCTTGTTGATAGTATGAATACTAATTAAAGCTTAAGGCAGGTAGCTCCATTGTTTGTGACTATCTTAGGGTTAAACCACCACATTCTATATAAGTACTTTGATCCTAACCAAGGTTCACATTATCAATGATGTCACTGTTAAAACATTTATTAACTATATAGTTATCACTATTATTTATTCAAATCATCAATTAGTAGCCACAAATTTAGACAACAGGTCATAATATTAATACACTACCCTATCTTTATAGTGCTAAAATATTCGTATACAAAGGCACCCGACTCCATTTCTTAATTGTGTAAACTTAAGCCATATTGAAAGAGAAAATTCCAGAGCAGTGATAAAATGTCACAAGTGTGCAGTTATTTATAGTATTAAATCATCTGCTTATAAATCTTTAATCTTATAAAACAGGTAGATAGCCATTAGTCACATTTTGACAAATATATTGTAGATGAGGGGAGGTGTTACTCATTTAAACCATAGTGTTATTTATTTGACAGTCACAACATTAAAACTACAATAAATGCTAGATTCTACAAACAAATAAAATAATTAAGAAATCAGGATTTAAACCTTATTGGCTGTGTACCATAGTAGCACTGAACTCTACAAAAATAACTGTTTTCAAATGGCATAAGACATTTCATTCTTTTTCTGCCCCCCCCCTCCCAGTCGATCTAGCAATATGCAGTTTACCACCTGATAAGCTGCCATACAAAAAAAAAAACAAAGTTTCTTTTGTTGTTATTATTACTATTTCTAATCTTAATATGTAATATAGTTTAACTATCTAAAAGATAAGTTAGAGAGGCTATAAACTTAGAATTGCATCATATGTATGCTGACACAGTGGATGTAGATAGTAGTAACAAGCCTATGACATCTAGAAGATGCTGAAGACACTGTCAGGAAAAGCCAACTGAAACTTTTCCGATTTGAAAAAAAAACAAAAAAGACAGTATAAGCTACAGGTATGGTTATCTTAGTGTGCAGCAGTCTTGCACACCCTGACCATGTGCTCAATCTTATACAGAAACATATTCCTTTAATTGCAAGTTTTCTTCTTTTCCCACTCAACATTATCAAGTATTTGTCCCCTAAAAAATGAGAGATACCGTCGCTTATGGATCATGTTTCTTTTCTGATACATTTTATCACAAATATTTCCAAACTACCGCTTTTATGATTTCCTCAACCCAGATTTGACAAAACATTAATTTCGATAATTTCTATCAGACAAAAAAAAAAACAAACCTAACAATCACGAGGAACTTATAGTACCAAGGTTTTTCATAAATAATTTTCAATAAAATGGAAATAAATAAAGAAAAGAAAAAGTTAAAAACACATTTGCAATTTTTCAATAAGTTTTTACTCGAGTCGCATGTTTAGAGCCGATGTAACACAGCAAATGATAGCACTTGTTAAAATTATCGTGGATTCCTATGATCAATACTAACAATATCAAACACCAGTGGTCACAGGTAATACTTTCTCTTTTTTTTTCCCCCCATACATATTTACACTTATTTTTAGCAGGGATGTCGCAAACCTAACACGATTATCTCCCTTAATAATAAACTTGCGTTTTATCATCATTTATCTCCCTTCCCTGACAATACAAGTCTGATACAGAAATGTTTGTATGATGATAATCGGTTAACAAGTGTGTGTGTGTGTGTGTGGATATAGTGTGCATGTAGTAGTAAAATAATTTCTCTTAATGCGTTAAAAAACAACCTCAATGCAGTCATATCAAGTGAGATCTGTACATTTCTATCCTATAAATCTGACATATTTGACAACAATTATCTCCCCCACCGTTTTCTTCTTCAAACTAGGTCATCGAGAAGAAATATACATGTGACCTAAGTGCATGTGTGTGTGCATAAATATACAATATTACCATGTGTCATTTTAACCAAATGAATTAATCTCAAACAAACAGTACAGCAATGATACAGGGAAGGATAGTATAACAGCAGAGCTGAATACATCCAGTAATAAACAGGCAAGCTTAATAACAAGGCTGCATGCCGTTTGCAGGACATCTGATAGATAGTCTCTCTTCATCCGTATAATAAACTTTCAAAAGGAGACACCAAGTGATGTCTATATTTGTATAAGGGATATGGTTATATCAGAAATTAGTACACAAATCCTCAGAAGGCACTGATGCCCATGTGCTATAGAACATGAACTTAATATTGATGAATTCCATCCAGATGTTTTCAAATATGCGAATCACTGAAATGCTGCTCAAAAGCCACAAGTATATCAGTTAAACCTGACGAACAGCAAAAGCTACATTTTGTACAATTATAACTGTCAGGCACTACACATTTACATCATCTTTTGTATACAGAGCTTGTATGTAAACAAACTAGTACAGGTACTCCCCGACTTACGAATGGTCGTAAGTCGATATAGACATAACTTGAAGACCTATACGTATTTGACCTTTTGGGGAGGGGGGTATTTTATATGCATTACTGGTATGTACTGTACTATGCAATAAGTTTTATTTTATCTTTTTTATGCATTATTATATGCAGTTACCAACATCTTTTACTTTTTTTTTCTTTATTTAATTTGCATACTCGCTGCTTCTCCTGTTACATCATGCAGATTGAACCATCCATTGCTTGCTTGAAAGTTTTTCTTGTAGTCATCTCCTCTTCGTTCCTTCAAAGCCTCGAAAATACTTCTAGCCTTAGTTTGAATTGTTAGTAGGCTTACGGGTACATGTTTTTGTGTCTGGTCTTCCATCCAGAGCATCAACAATTTCTCCATTCTGTTTTTTTTTACACATGGTCGTAACTGCGGGTGATGGTAAGTCGGGGAGTGTCTGTATTAGGTGCATGACATGTGACTCATATTTGTTCATTTGAAGCAATTTGTATTATTAACTGGGCAATTAAGAAGAAAGTACATGAACTTGAATTTTCTTTCCTCCTATCATATGCACATTTAAATATAAGGGGAGGAATTTAACAGTTAAAAGAAACCAACCAACCCTAGACACAAATTTCAAAAAGACAAATCAGAGACCTGTATCCTATTCCCCCAGACATTCACTCAAAGATAGATGAGCACTTTTTTCTACCCCTGCAAATAACTGAGGCAAGAAAATAAAAAAATGACTGATTTCAAAGATAAGTTAGGTTCATCCTAAAACTCAATAAGTGACGACAGAACAAGGATACTAAAACTGTTATCGTAATTAGAGCACCATTTAACTGCACTCTCTTCTGTAGTAAAACCTTTGTGCCACAAGATGCTGCTGTATAAGATTACATTATCAACACACAAAACACGGGGTAAATGTATCAAACACCTGGCTGGGTGGTATTTCTGGCTAAACAGTTCAAAGACAGCAGCTAACTGAGAAAACAAACAAAAATTAAAAAAGCATACTGACAGTAAACAACAGTGGATCTCTTCCAAACCAGGTAAAAAAAATAAAATGTAAAAAAAAAAAATTCACATTTCTGATTTGTTCTTAACAAAGAATTGCACTTTACTTATCCTGCTGTCAATTACAGGTGAGAACACCATCTTAACAACTTTCCTGAACACAAATATAAATGATGATCTAGAGTACAGGTATCTGGCTAGGTGTTAGCAGAGAGGGATATTTCAATTTTGGTCAGAGGAAACAAATACAAACGTTTTAAAACTCAATTAGGTAAAAATAAATACATCAAGCTCAGTCAGGCAGTGCAGGAGGAGAATAGGGAGTATTTTTAGATAAAATAGAGAAACAGGATAATCTAGTTTTTGGACAATGAGCTGTAACTCTTCTTATGAGCAGCCCTAATTTCCCACCATAACGACAGGTACTAAGTCAGTATACACAGTCTTGCTAGTATGCAGAGCAAGGCTGGCAGATGAGTTCTAGTTATTTGACAACACTGCAACAGTTTCATGAACTATACGAATAACTGTCACCAATGTCTTATGGCTTGTAAACACCAAAACACATAAATAGCTGTATTAAAGAAGAGCCTAGACATTAACTTGTCTTCTGAGTAAGCTTGGCACTTATATCCATAACTCCAACAGGTGATGCAATTTGTGTAACTATGGCACAAATGATGTACTACTACTGACTGGCATCAACTCAAACTAGATAAGAGCATTAGTTGATGCAGCACACTCACAAATTGTTGATATAGATGGTCATCAAGTACCATTATTCATTAACTATTTAAATGTCATATAAATCCAACCAAAGACAAGATTTAAAAAACAATACTACGAAAGCAGCTTTTGATAAACTAATCTTTCTTGTTGTTTAAAAGTAAATTATCTCAAAGGAGAAAGAAAATAATCAGCAGCCAGTTTAATAAGACAAAATATCAAAATACTCCACTGTTGAATAATGGCAGACTGGCTCAAAACAATAGTTGAACCAGTTCTTCGCAATACTTTTCAATTCCAAAATTAGAGCAAATCCATAATGAGGTAGTACTTAAAACCTGCTTAAATTAGTTGCTAGCCCTCATCAGGATGCTATTAATACCCACTGAGTCAACTCATTGATCTGTGCTAGACCACTCTTCTAACAGCACACAAAAAGATTAAAGGTTTGCTATCAAAGCCAAAATAATAATAATAATAATAATGCTAGCACAAACCCAGAGAATTGAGTTTTCTCTTAAATTTCTCAAAAAGAGGTATGCCACTGTACCAAAAAACGATGCCCAAAATTACACATTTGTTTCTTTCCTTTTAAAAAAATTTGTTTTAATTTTTAATATTCACCGTATTGCATCATCTACATTTACAAATGCGTGGTGACAAAAACCTGTTTAATATTCATTTGGTTGTATTGAGAAAAGAGTAAGCCAAATGTCGTCGTCGTCGTCATCAATAATCATTCAGAATTAATAGTTTGCAGCATCTCAGATTACCGATTATTGGCAAAAGAGCCTCTTTTGGCTTTGGTTCAATCCCCTCATCTTTGACAGTAGACTGAATATGATAAAATTTGCTTTCATAATCAATAGCGCATCAACCAACTGCCTCAAAGCATTAAGAATGCAATTAAACACACACACAGACGTTTTGTGTTTTAAAGAGATTCAGGTCATAAGTGGTGAGATCCCCCACCACCAACCTGAAAATGGATTGAATACAATAACTTGTGTTCCCTCACCCACTGCCAGAAAATATCAGTGACACTCAACAATATTAAATGCCATCAATAGCTGTTTTACCACAACAAAAAGAAACAAACACTACCATTGTGTCACATAAGCTATTCCCTTCTGCAAATTGTCATACATAACATTCACCATTTAGAATTAATTAGTCACAGCAAGATATCTTTGGCTTTGATGTTTTGCTACAGAACTCACTGCAACACCTATGACTGAGTTAGTGCTTTTTTGTCACACATAGAATGGTGTCGTGTGTGTGTTTTTTCAGTATCTCAAGATACTGTAGACAGCTAATGCTGATGCTGTGGTTTGAACCAGGAATCTCCGGTTGCTAACCCGTGCGATTTACAAAATGACCTCAGTTGGTGATTCCTGGTTCAAATCCCAGTGTCAGCTGTCTACAGTTTCTTGAGATACTGAAAACAAACATATTCAACACATCTTCGGCCTTGTTTAATGATATCCTCAGCTTCATTTTAAATTCAATGGTGATTTGAGAAAAATCCCTAGAGCAAGTCGCATTTTCTAATTCATTATTATTAAAGTCCTCACAGCAATGTTGTTAAATGTATTACGTATTAAAACTGTCGTGAAATGAAGCTTCTCAACAACTGTTCACATTAGAAATGACTTATTTGGTTTTGTTTAACTCCAAAGTCTCTGCATCACAGTGAAGAATGGCGTTCTAGCCCACGTGTATGAGACTACCCCAGAAATTCTATCAAACATCACCAACCAGACACTGAAACTCATATCTAATAGTGACAAAAATCCAACAGATTTATGGAAAATTTAGAATATATAAATCGGTGAGCAGGTCATATGATGGAATGATTCTGTGATAAAAGAACATTTTTAAATGTGTTTTAGTCATCCAGTCTGAGTCGCAGCAATTTCCCTGAAAGTATCAGTATGACAACATAAAAGTCCAGGTTAAACAAAACATATGATGATAATATATGCATGAAATTATAAAGTATTTTTTAGTCAAACTTACAGCAGAATAAAATAATTTTTTTCAGGTGTTTATACCTCACAAATTGATTGTTCCTAACATTTTGGTCAACAAACTCAATTACAATTGCCCTACAAATAGAGTGTATCTAGATAGCGACATATACTAGGACATTCAAATGAAGCCCAACTGACAGTGAAGCTTCATTTCAATGTCCATCCCTACGAGGTACACCATGGGCCTACTTCACTCATATTTAAAATAAAATGATTTTCTTCTAATTTTTACGCTAACCACCAGCATCTAGTGAACTGACAGTGCACAACGCGTGTTTCCATTTAAATCATCAATGTATACAAACAGTGCTAGAAAAATTCCCATGTTCCAGTTTCTGTGCACCCATCAGTGCCAACTGTTCTATGCTGAGAATTTACTTTAAAAAAAACAAAAAACAATATAAATAATTAGAGTAAACTCAGGTTAAGCCTTTGCATGAACCATTAACTGACAGTCTTCTCCTGGTAAATATTCGTGAGTAATTAATACTGTTCACTGAATCTTACACACAACATGGTTTATAGGTGCCTGAAGAATCAGTTAATTCAAGAATACAACAGAACAGCACCGATGATGTGGTTTTGCACACTTTGCTCTAGTCAGCAGCTTGAAATTTTACAGAACTTTATTTGAGGTTATGATCACTTTCCCCGTGTGAGGGAAGAAAGTGCGCTGAGAAAGGTTTGACTTATGACTGCAGTATAACCAACAATGCTATATCTGCACAAACAGGTTTCTCGCCTGTAACAGTTATGACAGCAGCAATTCAAGACAGACATAGCTCAATACACCCAGATACCCTATGTAACTACTAATGCAAGACAGTTGTCTGCAAGGTGTTTATATATTGGATCCATTCTTTCACCAAGGCACCATACCTCATTGCTTCAATGGGCATAGCAGCATATGCAATTTTCTCAACAGAGGAAGAATACCCTCTTCATAAACAAGAACCAATTCAGTGACACATGCTGTTAGAAGAGTAAGGGTGCAGTACTGCAGGAACAAACATCAAGCAGACTGTTGCGTATATATGGGGAATTGCTGGGGGCAGCTGAAGTGTGAAGTTATGGGCAAGGGGATAACCGAGGTCCCAATCTTCTACATTATTTTTCAGTTACAGTGAATGTGGTTATCTACAGGAACGACATCCTTCAAAATCTGGCTGTACCATTTTTTCAGGCAAATACTATGAACTTCTTACACTTTCTTCAAGCAGTCATTCAATATGACACCAACAGATCATGCATAGAATTTGCCGAGGCACTGAGTTAATTGTAAAGGCTTGTCCACACTTTTCAGCATCTCAAAGCTGCACCCCACCACCAGTGGGCACTGATGCCACAGACAACACACATGGTATTGCGACAAAGAGTTTCTGGCATGTATTTGACGAACAGCACCAAATCACCAGCCTTGAACTAAAGTGTTTACGGCTGAATCAATTTCCAAGTCAAGAGAATTTTCATATCATGCTAAAATTTTCAGTATATAAAAATATTAAATTCTAAGAACAAAAAATTGGTGATGCAAAAGAAAATTCATTCATTGTTTCATTGAAATTCAGGAAATGCTACTTTATCTGAAGGCAAAAACTAAGCATCCTTAAATAATTACATGTACAGTATTTCGTTAGAAGCTTCCCCAGAAAGGAAAGCAAAGTATTGAGAGCTCAAATTCTTGATTTACAATTCATAGATCTTCTGTGAAATATGCAAATAATACAAAAATGACATCTAATAAATTTTGATTTCATATCCATTCATAAATTTTACATGCATTTCTTTCTTTCTCTGTGTATGCTCTTATCACAGTTGTGCTCAGTATTCAGACACTTATGTACAAATTCTAGCATGGCCACTGAACTGATGGATCCAATCCAACAGGGGGCAATTAATTCAGACTGATATTTTCAAAGAATTTTCTGATTAGCACACAAACATTTAAAACCTAAGGTGATGTCCGACACGAATGCCATCCTTATCAAGCGTTGATTTTCACCTAAATATTTAACTTTGCTTATAGAATGTCTCTGACATCTTTCGGAAACAAGTCCTGATGACTTCTCAGATTATTTCCTTATACATATTAGTGTATCAATGTACTACGAACTGAGGCATCTCTAAGTTTCCATAGCAGAGATGGGGACAAAATAAATAGAACTTGAGGGAAGGAACCAATCTACCCTGTGAACCTAGGAAACTGCTTGGAGCCTTTCAGTTGATCATGACATGTGGACTCTAGTTTATAAACAAAATAAATTTAAAATTGTATTTTTATCACAAAATAAAGCTTAACTTGTGCTAGGTAATGAGACCATGATGCACTTTGTAAAATCCAGCTAATCTGTAAAGTTGGTTTTTTTCCTAGCTTACAATTTTACTGTAGCAAGATTAAAGATCTAATCTAAGAAACTTAGGATGTTATCAGCTACTGCAAATTTCTGTAGATAAATAAAACTCATGAAATCTCTAGGCATATTAATGTATTGACTACTGCATGTTTCTCATCTTCATAGAGGTACAGTCGAAGCCACTTAGTAATCAGATGTTTCTGTGATAATATCAACAAATCGTGAAAAACAGATTTTACTATGCAATTCTAGCCACTTTATGGGAATATGGCCAAAATAAAAAAGTGCTTGTTATCACTTGTGCACCATTTGTCGGATAGCCCTGTCATGGTACCAAGAAGTACATCTCTCTTTCCAGGGAGCTATATAAAACAGATGTGTTTTTTAAACGATTAAGTTGTAGTCTCAATCCAACCTTATTATTTTTAATCAATCATCTTGTTTACTTTCAAACTTTAGTGTCAAAATCAAATAATCTCAAATCAATCACAGTCATGAGCAGGTGGAGATCATCCATGCAACCAAGAAACCAGCTGTGACTCAAAGTGATGCTGTAACACAGTTCTTGCTCAACAGGTCTATTTGTATCTGTGGTTCTTTTCCATTCCTTGACATGTTTGTGTCCTTTACCTTTGCCATGCTAATGTCTGCAAAAGACATTTCTTGACTCTTCATATCTACGGTGAGCAAAATTTTGAAGAAATATGGATTCTGTTTTGTTTGGAGACAGTAAATCAGCCACTAACCAAGAGAGAAAATGTGACTGGAAAGACCTAGAGGTAAAAGAGGCTGTTGTGATTTCAACAGAAAGTGGCTCAAAACACAAATGTCAAAAGATCATGTCCAGAGAAAAAGCCAGTCAGCTTGCAGCAGCCATGGGAAAGGAGTTCACAGTGATTGATGGTTGGCTGCCTCGCCCACTTCAAGCCGTGGCACATCATATTCAGGAAGGAACATGGTAAAAAGCCAGTCACAGACCATCAAGCTGTCAACACTTGAACAGTTGAGGTTTCCTTACATCCTAGCACATTTTTTGCCAAAGCCATTTACAGTACTAATCAGACAGGCCTGTTCTTTTGAGGTGCTCCAGACAACAGACCTGCTTTCAATAAGGACCAACTGTCTGAATGGGAGGCTCCAAAAGAACTCTCCTTCTCTGTGCCAACATGGACAACAGTGACAAATGCCCTCAACAGTTAATTAGCAAATCAAAATGGTCAGGTTGCTTTTCATCAGACACATCCAAGCTTTCTCTAACTACCACAGCTTAGTCAAATACCTGAATAACTGGAAAGATTTCACAGACTGGCTATGTCAACAGGACTGAGAGGTCAAAGTCCAAAGTCATGAAATCTGCCTGCTGCTAAACAATTTCTGCTGAACATAATTTTTATGTTCCTGCACCTAAATACCACTCCTAAATGCAGCCAATGATCAGGAAGATGATCAAGAACACTACTGTTCCAAGGTGAACTCTCACATCATTGCTGCCATGGATTCCAAAGATGAATTTGCTCTTGAAGTCAACATGACCATCACTGCTGAATACTGTTCACCTAGCTGTTAAGGCGTAAAGTAAAAACAATCAATAATTGTTTCAGGAAAGCTGGGTCCATGCAACCTGGTGAAGATGCCATGAATAACTCTACAGAAACTAACAATGTTGTTTGTGATGTTTCTCTTCCACTGAACATATCATGCAAGAAATATGAGATGGCTATGGCAGCTGATGATTTATCAACACCTGGAGAGGTAACAACTGATAATGAGCTGTTCCACTCTGCACCCAAGAGTCCCCATTTAGACTCAGCTTAAACAAAGGACAGTGATGAAAAAGAGCAGCCACCACCTTGAATATATGCCGATATGCTGCAAGCTCTAGGCATTGATTGCGCTTCTGCATAGAAACAAGCATCTGGTGAGTCCATCTATAATTGCCTGAAGAAAATTAAGGCTGTATACGTTGCTGTTGTTGTGATGTCTCTCTTGGTGTAGAGACCAGTGAACATGTGCAACGTTGAGTTTCATCATCATCATCACTGACATGTAGCCAGCAGCTCACGGGCGTGGGGCCCCGGCTAGGCAGTGTCTCCTCCACCAGCACAACCGATTATATCGTCGATATTCCTCCGTTCGCTTCTTTGTCACATCAACCGCGAGCAGCCTCCCCGGCTGTGGAAGCGACCCCCCCCCTACCCCAAGACTTCTGGTTGCGCAATGCCCCCCGCCCCCGGTGGCACCTCCCCTCCCCGCTAACAGGCCCGAATGCTCGTACAGGTGGGGGAGGGGGCGCGCACACACGCGTGAGAGGGACAGGGAGTCTGTCCTGCCACCACCCCGAGGAGGAGCGGATTTTCGACATTACACGTTGACGGCCGAGCCACGTGACCACCCCCTCCCCAGCAAGCACCCTACACCGTCACCGCGGAAGGGCTGGGCTCTCTCTCTCTTCCGACTTCCCGTACTGAGGGAAGGTTCGGCCAGCCACTCCGCGGGGCCCGGGCGACCTGCCGCGGGGTGTCGCGCCAGCCAAACTCGATAAGAACGAACAAGAACAATAGCTCACCTCATCGCCCGGGTGAAAGCCTCACACCATTTAGCGGAAATAGCGTGACGTCAGAGAGAGGCCGGGCAACTTCTCGCGAGACGTCGTCATCGCCATGGCAACCTCCCACCCCGCGGTCCCATTCGCCCGACAATCAAGTTAGGCGGAGTGAGAGAGACCCCTGGGCGGGGCCGGATGGACCCGAGAGCTGTCCGGGAGGCTCAGGAGAGCGCCAGGCTCCACCAGATCCCGAGGCGGTATGAAGAGACCAGGACATTCACGATTAAAGACCTCAGCCACGAGAGGATCAGCGGTGAGGCCGCCATTCTCCTGACCGGGTTAGCTGCTGGAACTCAGGCCTCCCTAAGGTCCAGAGAGCCCCGAGTTCGGATGGACTTCCTCGTTCTGGACTCCCACTGATGTATGGGCTCTCCTCGCGATTCCCCTTACATCTAAAACAACAATAATAATAGTAGTAGTAGTTCTAGTAGGGACCTGGTTTGGAAACCGAAACCAGGGAATTCCCTCTGGTGGGCCTGCAGGCAGCTTACTTACTACACCTGTACCTACTGCTAACACCTGCCTTACCTTGTGTGTGCGGTATTACCATTACATCATGCCGAACAGTCACACCTGTTCTCTGGACAGGTTTTGTGACCTCAGCAATCCTAACCCAACATCAGTGTTGCTGATGGGTAAAAAGGTTTCCAAAAACAGCTCTTGAAGTAATCCATTTGTAGCATCTTTTAGCAAAGCTGCATTTCCATCTGGTATTACACCTCATAGCTGCTGTGGTAAAAGGTTGCTTCTTTTCCTTTTCCACCACCTACATGGATTTTTAGCTATTTTTATAAATTAAATAATATCAATCTGTGTAATGTTTAAATCTTTTTCTAAAGTCTGACAGTGCACTGAATTGTGTTTGTCAAAAAGTTAACAGCAAGAGATCAGCGCCTTTCAAATCCCTACATTTCTTGATCTTGTTTCACACAACTTATACACACAGCTTTCGTGGCTGATTATCTGGTCTTTAGTTATCTGAACTGATCGTGAAATCATTCTTACAATCTAATATGACAATTGAAAATTCCAAATGTTATGGTACTCTGGATGATAAAAGTAATTGAGTGGGTAAATAATTTCATTTAAAGATTTTTAAAATGCTACCAGGATTGGTTAAGTTTTTTTAATTTTTTCACTTGCAATGTTAGTACCTCAGTAAGGCATATTTTACTGATAAAGGTGGATTTTACATGATATTTTCACTGATTACAGAGTTAGATTTTTTATCTTGTGAACCTAAAGGATTCTAATGAACCATCTGATTAACTACTGCTGCACAGATTCTTTAATTAGAGTAGATTAACTTTAAAATTCACATTTTCTTGTACATAAGCATAAATCACTTAAGTTGTTCGCAGCTTAAGACTTAAAATCATTCATTTTTTTAAAAATAAAGTTATTTTGTTCATAAGTTCAAATTTTTATTAAGCTTTGTTTTTAAAGTTATTTTTTAAAAGACCTAATTTTCTTTCTTTTTTTTTTTGGTACAAGATATTGGAGAAAAGATTCTAAACAAACTCAAAGCTCAACATAATGCAGAAATAGAGCTTGCTGTCAAGGAAACTGAAAAGAATGTATGGAAAGCAGCAGAAGATGAAAAAAAAATCACTCTAGAGCAAAAAGAGGAGACTGCAATTTTACAATGCAATAAAACCGTGAATACCATATCGAAAAAATTTGAGAAGATTAAACAAGTAACTTGATTGATAACTAATAAATCTTTTAGATTACACTGTTTGGAAATTTAACTAAGGAAATACTGTGCACATGAGTTCAGATGCTGTCTAGGTTGATCACCAGCACTTTAGGCACCATTTCATGGTCAGGTGGACTTTTGTATTTCTTTTAGTTTCAATAACATGACAAATCTACTAGCAAGTAACACATGAAAAAATTATTTTAAAAGGCCATGGTAGTGTTAAGTGACAATGATACTGAAGATAATATTAGTGATAGTGGTATAACATGTAGAGAAGATTAAAAACAGTCATTTAAAATTGTAATGTAATTTCCAGTAATATTTAAAAAATAATTTGCCAGCATATTATCTACAAGACCGAGATTGTGAATGTTTAAGTAAATTTTCTCTGTCTGTAGACTTGTTACTAAATTTTGTAAGATACTTTAACCAATTGTTCATGGTTATGACCTTTAACAAAACCTCCAAATATGTACAGTCCTATATGTCCCTTTAGCATGTGCAAGGGCTGTCTGAACACTGTAGAATCTACAAATATGCTCATAAGTGTGCTGCTTCCTGATCTTGTTACTTATAGCAATTAGTTCCATACTTTTACAACCAAAAAACGTTTTACAGATAGTGCAGAAAATCTCCAAGCAGCTAGGAATTTGGAAAATCCAGCAAGTAAACATCTATTTCTGTGATGAGTTTTCTATAATCATACTCAAATATAGTTGATTTGCTAAATTAGATTCCAAACATGAAATCACAGCTCTGATTATTAGAACTCTATCACATTAGGTGGTTTTGTAGAATCTTATATTGTTTTAAACATATACCTGCTACATCTAGTTCTGTTTAAAAAATAATTTTACCAGCATCACATAACATTTTTCTGGACTGATGTGGAATGCTGCTTAAATGCAGTCATGAAGAAATGCACTGTACACACTTGATTAGTCAGGTGTTTATTGGTGTGTGAAAAAACATCTGACATTATCACAAGATAGGACAAAAAAATGCAAAAAAAGGAACTAGTTAACCTCAGTTTCATATAATATTAATACGTTTTTTAAACTATTAATGGCACTGAAACTACAGTATTAGCACATGAGAAAAATATCTTTTTGGATGTATCTGCACTATAACTGCCAACTTAGTATAATATCTTCCTTGGTAACTTGGCAAAAACCTCACACATTATCTGAAATGAATGCTGCTTGTGGTCAAAGTGGAGCATAAGTTTAGCCCTGTATAAACTCAAAACCCTAACCACTGAGAGGGGTGTACACACAAACCCTAACCCCAGTGGAGAGGGGTGTGTCTCTCCAAAACCCTAATAGCAGTGGTGGTGTAAACCATGCAGCAGAGAGAGAGGTGTTACTAATAACTAGCCATTATATAAACAGTTTAAAAATTACGAATTATCAGAGGTTATTTTTTAATATATTTTTTTAAAAAATGAAGGGATTTGCATCTAACTGAGAAATCACAGCATAGAATCAAAAGGAAGGAAAATGGAAGAGCAATTTCGATAGCTTATGTTTGAAGCAGCTGTTTCAGAGCAACCTGTTTATCAATTGTCTCTCTAGAAAGACGCCTACAGAGCAGAGCTGGCCATGCAGAAGGCACTGATTGAACAGCTGAAGCTGTTTCAGGAAGAGGCTGAAAAGACTAAGATGATTAGTTTAACAAAACTACAACAGAAGTGTGATGAAGAGAAGAAAAAAGCAATTGAAGCAGCAAAAATAGAGCAGGCCTCCATTGATGCCGAGAAAACTAAACAAGTAGCCAAGTAGGGAACTTTATTGACTTGTTATTTCTTGCCTCTGGTCATCTGTCTATAAACACATCATGTGTGACTTTTCTTTCTAAAAAAAAAAATGTAAAGATGGGTGAAGATTTATTAATCGATTTGGAGAAATTTTAATCCTGAAATTCATAATGTATATATTTTATTCAATTTCTATTTTTCAGCACAAAAAAAAAAATAATCATGGTATATAAAATGAATTAATATTACTTTGTTTTTACAGTCATAGTGGAGTATGCAACATTTATTTGCAAATCAAATAAATGCCTCTGTATACCCATAACCAAAGTCAATCTCTGTTTGTTGGTTTAATTTTTTTTTAATTTATGAACACCAAAGCAGTTAATTACAAGTTACTTTAACTTTAGTTGAAAATGTGCACTTTAAATTCTTTAAAAAATAAAATTAACTATATGTTCTAACTAATGATGCCTATATTATTACATATTTCAGAGAGGCAGAGGAGAAACTGAAAAGCACCCTAAAAGAGTTTGAAATTCAAATTCAAGAAACTCTTCGAATGCAAGCTGCAGAACAAGAAAAAAAAAACAAGGAAGAAATGAATAAAGAGAGACAAAAAATTCACAAGGCATCGTTGGGAAATGCAGAAGAGATTAAAATTAAATATGATAAGCAGTTGGAAATGTTACAGGAAGATTTAAAAGTTAAACAAATCGAGGTTGAGGAAATGAAATTTCAGATTAACAAACTTAAAGAAGAAAAATCTGACATTTCAGAAACTCTTTCAGATGCCAAAAGAGAGCTACTGAACTTAATCTCCTTAAAATTAAAGATGGAGCCCAGTCAGGCAAAGTACCTCATCCTCCCCCGAAAACCAAATTAAAGAGAATTCTTTTTATCTGCTTATTATGTGCCACCACCAACCAGTGTAGTCTTAGTTTCTGTTCATGTCATTCCTTTTTAAAAATTTTTGCTATTAAACTTGTAACAATTAATCATTTTCAAAAGACTATCAACACCAGTGACATCACTCAGAAACTAGCATCATCAGTGATGTCATACAAAAATACAGACCTGAGTAATGTCAGCAAAAATTAATGATTTCAACTTTTCATTCAATACAAAAGAAAAAAATATTGCATAATAAAAGCATGTTTTTCAATGCTGAACTGTTTCATGTTGATAACTCAGTTATTCTTTTCATTCATTAAAACATCACACAAGAACAAACTGAACAGTTTATTATTGCTTATTTGGATATTTATATTACAACTAAACAATAAATTATTATTATAATTTTAAAATAAAACAGCAACAGAGGTAAATGAAATGTTTTGTTCACTGTATTGAGTTGATGTAGCAAACTAGTACTGTCAATAATCTTGTAGCACTATCTTTTTAGTCATTTTTTTTAAAGTTAAATTCTGAATATTTTGCTGGAGGCATACTTTCCTCTCTATCTCTCTCTTTTATTTGATTACTAAAAACATTTGGATTGATAAAGTATATTCCACAAAGAATGACAAATAGCAACTGAAGATGTATACAAATATATTACAGATTTCAATTTCTAGAAAAAGGTCATTAATTCTGTGGCATAAACATTTCTAAAAAGATTTTCATTAGTTTTTTTTTTTTTTTTTTTGTTAAAAAGTAGCATTTTCTCTTCAGGAACGGTAGAAAGTACGCCAACAGACCTAACTATGTAAAAGTCACTGTTGTGTTGAGTCAGTAATGGTTAGTCCCACCTCGACTTCCTGTCTCGTTTTGTGAGACTCCCATCAGGGTTTATTGCCATGTATGATTTACTTCCCTTCTCATCGGTAACATTCATGTACACCATATAGCCGACACAGGCTGCGAACATGGTTAAGCCCATAGCCATTACCACTTTATTCTGAAAAAGAAAAGTTTTAATCTATGACCAGTCTTATCGTAAGGTACTATTACACTACTGTTAGAGGAGAATCTTTCATTTCATCAATCTGCCATTCCTTTTATATCAGTACCAGGCAGTAATAAAAGTGAATCAGACTTAAGAAAACTGATAACACTGTAAAAAATCCTGAATTCAGTTTTCACTGCAATATTAACTTAAAGGTATCAAAAGTGTTACTTTTTCCACATTTCTACGAAAAGTTATAAAACCATTTATTTAGTAACAACACTTAGAAATTATGATAAAAAGAAAATAGTACGTCAGCAAGTAATAAGCCGTTCTCATATAGTGGTGTGGCATATATAAAATATAACGGGTCACAAAGTATATACTATGATGATAATAAAGAGCGAGATCGATGAGAGACAGGAAATCGATCTGGAAAGGTTGGCTGATCCATGTGCAGCAGGGAACGGGAAAGCGTGTGCAATAGTCACCGGTCTGACAAAAAGTTCGAAATTAGCAGCCCTGAAGACGGACGTCGTTCGCATCTTGCTCCACCCCGTTTCGCTGTAGAAGGCGCTTCTGTCCTTAGCCGCTGACGCATCCGCCCTTTTCCCCGACATGGCTGGGGCAGGTGCTTACGCCTCGAGGGAGTCCGCCATCATTGCCAAGGGAGGTAATACCCCTTTAACTTCTCTGCCGTTGCGCGCTAACTGATGCCGTAAAACTCGTCTGTAGCTGAAATATCGGCGGTGGAAGGACACCCGTTAAGTAATAAATACGCAGAAATAAAAAGTAAGGGGTTTACGGGGCTGTGATGTGATTTCGGAGGGATACCTCTGGCGTCCGGGATTTAACGTCCCAGCGCGTCAGCCTTACGTCATCACAAAATGGAAGCCGATGTTTGTTTTTTAGACGAGCATCAGGCTAAGGTTATAAATTTCTGGCTGCTCGACTACTACTGCGAATGCGCGATCAGGGAATTTATTGGTACAGGTTGTATACAGTACTACCCTTACCGAAATTTCATCCAAGGTAGGGCGCCTCAGTAGCTTCTGGTTAGATAAGGCCTGCCTCTGGTGGTGTTGGCGGTCTCTTGATAGGAGGACAGATGGTTGATATACCTCGGGTTCCTGCTGGGGCTGTAGGCTCCATAATCTGTTCTACATGACTTGAAAACAGGTGAACAGGTCGTCAATCTCGTGAATAGACGTCTCACTTCTTGTCTAAGACGCACCAGCTATTGGAAATGAAACTGGCATACCACTATGATGAAGCTATTCCCCACGTATGGCTGCTTAACGAGGATATTATTATCTGCTGCCTTCTGTCATCAGTTTGGGGTTCAGAAATTTACTTTAAAAATCCCCCAAAAAGGGTTTGTTCTTAAGTTAATATCACATGCTGTTTGAAAATTCTTGTCTGATATTTTACTGGTAATAGAAATGTGTTGAGATTCCTTCTTCTGAAGGACCTTGGACATGCCATATAATAGCCTTCTGATTTCTTGTAAACAATAGCCCGCATTAGTATGTATTGTTCATTCAAAAGCATTTCGGTTAGAATTTCCCAACCTGAAAAGAAGCAAGAATGTCATTATCACTGTACTGACTGACCTAAATACTATCTGGTGGTGTTGTAGGCTATCGGTCAGATCTTAATCCACCTAATAAACAAGCAATATAAATGCTTTTTCTTATACTTAAATAATTCTAGTTCAGTGTTCAAGGTGCTAATTTCTAAGCATTTCTCTTCTAAGAAGATTCAGAGTAGATGAAGGAAGAGAACTTGACTGTATAGGATGTTGGATCAATGAGTTGTGTTCAGTTGCTAGTAAGACATTTAAAAAAAACAACAACAAACTTGTTTTTACTTCTGAAAATAATTTTGTAAAATAGCTTTAATTTTTTTTTTCATTTTTATAATTCAGGAATTTTGGAATATACTGAGGAAGTGCTTTCAGTTCCAAGCGGTATCACTGTGAAAGTTGAGCTAGCACACTTCTCGTGCCGGTTGGCTGATGGGAAAAATGCTGAAATGTTTATGAAAGCCCTAGAAGAATTTGTGTCTCTCAAAAATTCCTGCACAGTGGAATTCCTTGACACACAACAAATCATAGATTTACTGAAGCAACAGGTATT
Source organism: Nautilus pompilius (assembly GCA_018389105.1). NCBI lineage: Eukaryota > Metazoa > Mollusca > Cephalopoda > Nautilida > Nautilidae > Nautilus > Nautilus pompilius. The sequence continues at coordinate 263,277 of JACATO010001114.1, forward strand.
TTAACAACTTGGATGAAAGAAGACAGCTTTAAACACTGTTATCTATGCACGTGTGGAAAATTTTAAAAACATATGGTCAAATTATTATGTATTTAAAATTGTTGGACTCCTTTACCTGTCCTGCTAGTTTCATTGATGAAGCCTACTAAATCAGGAACAGTTTTTAACTTGTATATTTATATTCTTATTGAATTTTCTTCGATTTTTATGAAAGAGAAGTATGAAACAGTTTGTAACTATATGTGAACACAATCTGTTTATTTGTAGCTGGTCATGAAAATGTTGCACAGTGGTAGTTTGCAGGTACAAGAACAGTGTGATGCCTCTTCAACTTGTACATTTGCTGCTAGTGTTTTGGTGAAATGGAATCACGTTGAGATGAAACACTGGGAAACACTAAGCTATTTTGACTGGTTTATTTCTAATAAACATCCAGTCATTTTACTAAAATACCCATTATGTTATTTATCATTTGTTCCTTCTGTACTTTTCCCATCTGTCATGGTTCAAAGATGGCTAGTAAGTGCTAAAAGTGATTAATATCTTTCATTGATATAATGAAGATTTTTGTTGTGTTGTATTCTCATGTTTACAAGGCAAATAATTTTTTTAATGTTTGGGGAAAACCCATGTGACCATGCCAGGGAGGTACGATAAATTAAGCTGGTCTCAAACTTAGGTTTTCAACCTTCACACGCCCATGAAGATGTTTTCACTACTTTCATTTGCTTCTGATATGAACCACTGCATCAACTGATTCCCTAATATTCTCCTTTAATAACCTTTGTTGGTTTACATTGCCTTAAACCATTAATAATTGAGTCTTCATGTAGAGACTGCTTACTCACTCAGTACCACTAGCTGCTTTAGGGAATCGCCGCTTTCTGTTTGATACCTTTCTACGTAATCTGTAAAGACTTTCAGCCCCACTCCCTTTCACTGTGAAAATAGGATGAAGAGACATTATTTTATCATCATCATTTGAAGTTGACAAAAAATATTTTTGTCATGGTTCATGAAAACAAAAAGAAAGAACAGTCAGTGAAAAAGGAAGGAAGAGAAAAACACATTGAGTATATTAAGATTTATGTTTTTACTAAATGAGGTTATTTTCATGAAAAACATTTTATCTGATTAATGTTTCAGTATAAACTTATTGGAACACTTTAATATTTTTATTTTTTTTAACAGCAATCTTATATACATGAAACTATATTTACAAATAAATTGATAATATATAGGATATTTTATTGGTGAGTCCACGATTATGATTGTCAATGTTTGATGTGTATGTAAAGTTAAGACAAAATTTAATAGAAAGTATTGTTTTTAGGAAAATTTAAAACAACAATATTTTTAAAATTTTATGCTACTTATTTCATTCACTTTATAAAATTATGAAGAAAATCACTGCTTCAACTTTTAATGGTCTTGGCTTCCATATTTGTACCAAGCATTAATTAAAAGCTGCAACAAGCAGAATATAACACCAGTGGTTGGTTGTTTCAAGAAAGAACAAAAAACCTATTGATAAAGCAGAAATTTAGCTGCTGTATAGTTCTACAAATAAATTGGACCGAAAAATAATGGTGCTCATACTTCTAATAATCGTTTTCAGTTTACTGTCTTTACAGAAAACCAGTTTTGTCTTTACCTGATTACTTTGGACATACAAATGAAGCCCAACTAAAATAGCATCATCATAATGGTTTTTGACCCCCTCAGTTTCATTTGAATATTTATAGCACATTGTGTTTTGAAATTTTACTACTATGTAAAAGGTAGGTAATGCTTCATAAAGGAGTTAAAAGGGCAGTTGGTAAGAGGGTATTTATATAAACTGTCTTTTTTAAATGTTTTAGATAGTCTTTACAAGCTGCTCTGATGGAGAATTTGACGTAGCTGAGAAGCTATATGAAGAACTCTTCATCTTGGATTCCTCCAACATTTATCCCAACTCGGTAGGTAATCTGGCTGGCTTTAATTTATAATTCAAGTGATTTTATGTTCAGATGAAGCAATAGCTTACTTAGGTTTATTTTCACTTTTCTGTTTGTTGAAACCAGTTTGATTCCCCATTGGATGATTGAGAAACTGATTGGCTTGGCTTGGCTCTTTGATTTCCAACATACCTGGTACTGCTGCTTAACATTTTATTAATGCTAACTGGACCACTTATCAGTTTGTGCAGGAAGATTAAGATTTTTACAGTATTTCCATGAATATGATCTGCTCAACTAAATTTCTTTCTTTTTTTTTAAAGATTTCTAAGAAAACTAAAGAAGTTCTGAAGGCAATGAATACTGACCACCAGTATTTAAAAGAACACACCTGCCATTTTATCAGCAAAATTGGCAACATCTTGAAAGAAGCACTGGAGTTCTGCAGAAAACCTTTTATTCTGCAAGTAAGAAAATTGTTGCTTAATCTTTGTTACTTAAGTCAACACAGATGCACTGTGTTAACTCAAAACAGCATGTGTGCTGAACTGTTGTGGAAAACTGTTCATTGTTTTCTTTACTAATGGGAGGCAACTCTACGTCAATTCCAAATTATACACGGGTGATAATTGTTTTGAAATCTTGCAACAAGGTAATATTAAAATTTATACATACACTTATACCAACTTATTTGCAACTTGCTTATTAACAATTAAATCAGTTATCTCTCTAGTTCTGTTTTCTTTTCTATACTTCATACTGTTAAAAATTTTGTTTTGCAATTCCTCCTTACAAGTAAGTACAGCATTCAAAAATTCCTCTTTGGTAAGACTTTTGGCCTTTACTACTTTGAACTTGAGATCTTTCAAAATCTAATTGTGTTTATTGCTCATTATATGGTGATTGGTTACCTCATTTCTTTCAAAAATTGGTTTGACCTGACTCTCAGTCATTCCCACCATCTGTTTGTTATGTGTAGAAGTAAAACTGTTTCTCTCTCCTCAACAAAAAAGCCCTGAGTTGTGCAAGTAAGTGGATGTTTTGGATAGTATGGAGAAACTGAAGATTCAAATTCTGGTCCAGCAGAATTATGACATTTCTGAATCTCAGGTTTTTAGAATTTTTAAAAGAAAAGGCGGATGTTTTGAAGGGCTAGGGAAAAAAAATGAGAATTGAGACAGGAAACAAAAGTATAAAATTAAGGAGGCTAATGTTGATTCTTCACAAACACAATTTGTTGTTTTTCTTTCATTTTTAAGATGCAGCACTATATTTACTTTTTAAAAAGTTGTGAAAAAAAAAGCTTAAGCAACATGACTAAAGAGTGTGTTTCATCTGGCTCTGATTTTTTTGTTGCTTTTCCACATTATAGAAATTCTCATTTTACCACAATCTATGAGGTGGTCCTAAGTGGCTGTAATTAAAAGTACTTATCAGTTTGTGTACAGGTATACAGGGTGATCCGGAAATATGTATGTACACTTTAAATTTATGCATATCTAATACTTATATCACTGAATAAACAAAACTTTGTTATTACACAAGTGAACATGTGAAAACAACACAATGGTAATCTTAGGGAAAATGTTCGATATGTCCACCATTTATATGCAAACATGGATCACAACGTTCTGAGGCAGATTGGCATACAATAGTGCACATGTGAACTGAGATATTGTGTACTTTCTGCTCAATCTTTGCCTTCAAGTTTTGTAGTGTTTGACGTTTAGCACCATACATTTTATCCTTCAAGACCCCCCCCCCCCCACAGGTAGAAGTCAGAAGTCCAGGGTGTAAGGTCTGGTGAGCTTGGAGGATATTCATGAACAGTTCCATGACAAACTAACCACATCTCAGGAAACTCCATATCAAAAAAGGCTCAAACATCTCTGTGTTAATGTGGTGGTGTGCCATCTTGCTGAAAGTAAATCTCATAATCTCCATACAGATGTCTTACAGCAGGAACCATCATTGCATATCATTTTCAGATAATTTTCACCTGTTATAGTAATGTTAAAAAAGAACAGCCCAACAATGCCATGAGAAGAGAGCCCAACTTGCATTGTAACTCCTGGTAGGTTAACATCTTTCTCTAAGTACATGTTTGGCTTTTGCACAACCCAGAATACATAGTTGTGATGATTTATGTACCCATTCATTTTGAAGGATATCTGATCAGACCAAACTATCCTGTCCTCAAAATCACCTCATTGATTGCTCATGTTAATGAACCGCTCACAGAACAGTAATCTTCTATCTTGATCATCTTCATTCAGAGCATGCTAAAAGTATAGGTATGTATGGTTTTCGATTCATGTGCACATTGCCTAGTTAACTTATTTGTAGAAACCTGGTATATGGTTATTACAGTTTCCACAATTTCAAGACTCCATGCTCTCCTTTTTATCCTGCTCTGGATTTTATTCATATTTTTTGGATAGTTCCATGGTTTTCAAAGTTATTACATATACAAATAATTGATAAATGTGTGGAAGCTGATGTTCCATACTCTCTTAATCAGTCATGCTGCACTTCCTTTACATTTTTATACCTAAAATACCTCTTTAAAATGTTTTCCTCTGTTTGAAACTCAGTCTTCTGTCTGCCATGTTGAGGGTTTATATAAACAGGAAGTAATTGTTCCAGAAGTATGCAACATTACAGCTTCAAGCATTTGGCATAAGATGACCGTTGTATTTGTTTACATGTTCACTTGTGTACATAACAAACTTTTGTTTATTTACTGCAATAAATATTAAAAATAGATATGTTCAAAGTGTGTTACATATTTCTGAATCACCTATACATATAATACAAATACGAGGTCTGTCGAAAAAGTATCCAAACTTAGGCTGGGGAAAAAAAATTACATACTTGGTGGGGTTCAATTGTTAATTCCCTTCGAAGTAGGCCCCTTGTGCCTCCACACACACAGCCCTGCGATCCTTCCACTGTTCGAAGCACATCTGGAATGCTTCTTCCGGAATGGCTCTCAGCTCTGCCGTTGCATTCCGCATGATGTCCTCTCGGCTCTCAAAGCGGGAGCCTTTCAGTGGCATCTTCATTTTTGGGAAGTCCCACTGTTCAAAGCACATCTGGAATGCTTCTTCTGGAATGGCTCTCAGCTCTGCCGTTGCATTCCGCATGTTGTCCTCTTGGCTCTCAAAGCGGGAGCCTTTCAGTGGCATCTTCATTTTTGGGAAGTCAGAAGGAGCCGTGTCTGGAGAATAAGGAGCCTGGTGAATGAGTGAAATGCTTTTCTTTGCCAAGAAACCTTGGATCAGATGCGATGAATGAGTCGGGGCGTTGTCATGATGCTGCTGCCAGTTTTGCGAGGCCCACAGATCCGGTCTCTTGCACCAAACTGCATCTCGAAGACGTTGGAGGACTTCCAGATAGTACTCCTTTGTAACTGTTTGTCCTTCTGGTGTGTATTCATGATGCACAACGCCTCGGTAGTCAAAGAAAACAGTTAGCATCACTTTGATTTTGCTCCAGACCTGACATGCTTTTTTGGGCCTTGGAGATGTTGGGTGCTTCCACTGTGATGACTGATCTTTGGTTTTTTCCAGGTCATACTCGTACACCCACGTCTCATCTCCAGTTATCACGATATACTGGAACTCAGGATCCCTGTTGGCAGTATCCAGCAGGTCCTGTGCAACCTCAAGACGAAGTTGTTGTTGTTCCTGAGAAAGCAGCTTGGGCACAAATTTCGCTGCCACTCTGCACAAGCCCAAATCATCCTTTAAAATTGTATGTGCAGAATCTTTACTGATCCCAACCTCATCACCAATTTCCCGCACTGTCAAACGATGATCCTCCATTATCAAGGTCCGCACTTTCTTGATAACAACTGTGTTGCAGCTTGTTGACAGCCTCCTGGAATACTGGTCACTCTCCACCAATGTGTGGCCATCTTTTAACCTATTTTACCATTCTTTTATTTGGGTAACACCCATGGCATTGTCACCAAAAGCCTGCTGAATTTTGCGAATTGTTTCCGCTTGGGTATCTCCAAGCTTTTGGCAAAACTTGATGCAAGATCGTTGCTCTATACGTTCCATCATCACAGAGTAAGTAGTACAGCACCTCACACGCTGGCTGCCTGACAGCGACTGACACATCCAGCAAGCCCGCAAAAAACCACACATGCGCATGATGGCATGCGGCTCCACTATGCACACTTTTGCCTCCCTAACGTCAGTATTTCCCACGGGAAAAAATAAAGTCGGATACTTTTTCGACAGACTTCATACAATCAGAATTTGATTTACTAGCTAAAAATGAAAATGTTATTTTTTATAAGAAAATCTAGGGTACTTTTTTTATTTAAAATTAATTTTAATTGTTTTAAAACACTGGAGTAAGGTGAATTTCAGGGTTTGAAATAAAGGAGGAAGTTTTGAAATGTTAAAGTATACACCATTTAGTTTACACTAAACAATTTCCATAGTAACATGGTAGCTGAAAATTTTAACTTGTTTTTAAACTAATATTTAGCAAAGTTTTCTGTTTCTTTGTGGTTGCTTATCATTTACTCTTTTTTCGTTTTGTAGGATTAGAGGGATTCAGTTAAAATGTTTTGGGGGACAGGTTCATTAGAACTTGGAGTTTAAGGATCTCTTCAAAATTTCCTTGGTCCACAATTAAGTTTAATGTTTTTCTTGGATAATTATCTTCATTCTAGATTAAACTTTTCTTTAAAAAAATAATAAAACATGCTAGTTTTAGAAGGTAAAGAATTTATTTGAATTTTTTTTTCTATTTTCTACCCCCCCCCCCCATTAGACTGACTGGTGGAATCATGGAGCCATGATGTGATCCTAATTGGATCTTTTTTGCCCACTTTATATTTTTTGCGTACAGAAGAAAAAAATATTAGAACCACGTGTCAACAACTTTATCGCGTGTCATCATCAGAGCTAGTCTCTACTGAGCAGTTTGGGACATACAGAAGAAACATTTGACACTTGGGCATTTCAGGCTGATTTACCAGAATCACCAGATGCGGTCTTTCGTCTAAGAATAAACAGATCTTCAGACTTGGGTCTCAAAATAATCTCAGTACAGAAGGACCATTAAAAGAAGCAAGATAAAGTTTGAGAAATAAATAGCTGAGATTGGGCTTTTCACTCTTAGTGACTATAGGAGGTCTGAGAGATGGTGGTGCTATTCCCTCAAATATTTTCTTGTCATTATTTCAGGCAGCCACAACTGTCTTGAAAACAATGGAAGAAAGCTGTTTCTTTGAGAAAATAAAGGACATTAAATACACGGGTGGGAAAACTGATTTTGAACGGTAACCTTCTGGTTTGTTGATTTGATTTAATTTTGCAAGCAGTTATTAACCTGCAAAATTCTTATTATTGTAATATTGTTATTATTTAAGGTACCTCAAGTTAGATACATTTCGTATGTGTTTGGAATACATCTGTAGTACTTAGCTGATTGCATCTGTTAATCATTTGTCATATTTACATAGATAGTCTTATTTTTTTACCATTTATGATTCTTAATGCATTTTATAATAAGGGAAAAATTATGTTAGGTGACAATTTATTTTTAAATGCTTTCAGAAATGCTTAAACAGATATATTTAGAAAGTACAGTATTATCAATTATTGTCAACATCATTTGTTTACTGACTAACAAATTCATTCCTTTACTTTATGAAGATGCTTACATCCATAGGCATCTCTTTTTTAAAATATATCCAGTTTTCCATCAAAAAAATATCTCTCACTCAAGTTTTGTTAGATTAAATGTTTTTATAAATCTGACTTGACTTTCTTAAATTATATTTTCTCTAAAGATGGCTATATACATGTAAAGACTAGAAATAAAAATTTAATATTTTAATAAGAAAAGTTATTGCACACACTTTTTTAATTACAACACATTCTTTTTTAAAGTTTTTAGATTTCACATCTTACATTTGGTATTAAAGCTCTTGAGAATATAATGTGTAATCAGTTTTATTCTCTAAGTTATAGATTTTTGGTATAAACACTAATTGTTAGCTTTCTCTGCTTATTCTAAATGTTGAAGTTAGTTAATTTAAATTAAAGCAGAACTTATTTACTAGGGTTATTCTAATGAAACCTGGTTGAAATAGCACTACTGTAATGATATCTGGCCAAGTTTCATTTAAGTATTCTTTCTATTCACCTAGTATAGATTTTTTTGTTTATTTTATATTAATTACCAGACAAATTAATATGTATATGATTTTAGAAGCACTTTCTTTTTCAATCTGTATGTTTTTATTTTATATTTTGTAATTTTTAGAATAAATCCTCATTTGCTTTTTGAATCAATGAAACATGTAAAAAGAGACAGTATCACAATCCAAGATCTGTATCCTTCGAAAAAGGAGAAAGAGGATTTTGAGAAGAAGCAGAATAAAATCAGTGAAAAGGTAACTGAAATTAGTAATTATAACATTTTTGTCTTTATTTTGCCAATTTATCTTAATATAAAATAGAAACAATATTTATTTTGTGTTCATTTTATTATTTACTATCCATGTTTCAATGTAGTTATCAGCTTTCATTATTTTAACTTTATTTCCTTTTATATATGCAGAGACTTGACGTAGGTAAATAGACACTACCTGAGACTGAAATAGGCCAATCCAGTCACATGGTATGCACATAATTGCAAGCTATAAGAAAGAGGATGCATACTTGGGTAATGAAACATTGGTAGAAGTCATCTCCAAGGTGCTGGATACTTAATTGTTGACTGTTAACAGGGTGACTTTCAAAGCCGTACGGCAACCATTCATTTGTGTTTGTTGTGAAGAGGACTAGAAATTGAACTGAGACAACAGGGAATGCAGATTTTACTATTCCGTCCTGCTTTTTGGAACAAACCTTGCATAAGGAAAAAGGGCTACACTGCAAAGTGTTAATCCCAGGCATATTTTGCTGTTTGGTTCCAGATAAGTGGTAATATTTCAAACTTGGGTGTCTATTTACATGCACTCTGTCTGTGTTCATCTTACCAAATATCTTTATTTTTATATATGTATTATGGTGATGTAGCATATAATGGCAGTATGCATTTTTTTTTTGTTTTCTTCTCATTCTCCAAAAATACAAGAATGATTTTTATGCATTAACTAATATTTAGCAGAAAATAGTGGTTTTCCGTGTTGAATGTCATTAACCTATGCTGTGAAACTATTATTTGATGTAGAAAAAAGGAAAAAAACTGATGGCTGCTAGACAATTAGTGAGATGCAATGTGATATTAGTTTTTAAATTTGTCTTCATGTGTGTTGGCAAAAGATTTTAGCTGCAGATTTTAAAAAATATAGCCCTTTCTTAATGTAGACAAAGCCTATACACTTATTGTAAACCATCACTTCTCAGACCATATGTTCAACCTCAACATCTCTTCTACTGTTGAACCTAGTTTCTGGCGGAATACTGTAGTTTAGATGCTTTTGGTAAAGGCTGTCTGTCTATTGGCAGGTTGGTTGTTAAAAAGTCCAAAGATGATGATTCTTAGACTAATTTGTTGTGATTGGTTTCACTGAAGATTGTGCTGGCTACTGAAAATAGTTTATTATATTGTACAGACCTTTACTGTAATATTTTCATTAAGAATTATTTGTACGAGTTTTTAATATATTTTGTTTGTATATAAAAGAAAAGCTGTTTTGAAATTATCTGGGTCTCTTCAGTCTGCATCTTTTTTTTTCTCACAGATAATTCAAACTTTAACAAGTTCCAATTATCTGACTGAAAGCTCGGTGATTATAATCATCTGGAGTTCACGCATTCAAGCATCTGTTTTTCAGAAACTTTCTGTAATTATTTCTACATTCTATTCCTAAATTGTCTGCATATGTGATAAACAGATATTTAAAAAAACAACAACACCAGTTCATTAATTCATTAATGGGATTGATTCATGTTTCAAAATTCTTGCAGTAAAAAGGTATGAAACAGAAACTCTCTTATGGTTAGATCAGCTTCACCCACGCTTACTTTTAAGCACAGCACAAAGGATTTATTTATGTTTATGCTTTAGGCAAGCCAAGATTTAATGAGAAATTTGAAGAGAGCAGAAGACAAGTTATTTTACGTGAATGATGGTAAGTTGAACATGGAAATCCTGTTTTCTTTAGTTTTGAAAAAAAAGTTTATTTTACATTACATGACTGGAGGCCATTACAGATTTTTTTGGAAGTCATTGTTTGGCTGTATTTCTACTGGTTATTAAAAATACCTGTTAGAATCAAACACGCATGAAGTAAATTAGCTAGATCCAATATCTGCAACTCTGAATGATTTGACTGCTTAGTATTCTTTTTTTGAATAAGAATTAATATGGCTATTTGAGATATTGAACTACCAGGCAAGTTTAAATGAAATCTGGCTGAACACAATGGTATCTTGCTGAATTTTGTTTGAACATCCCTAGTAAAATCCCAGATAGTGGTGCCAAACTATTTTTGGTTTTATTTTTCAAAAACAATTTATGGTTTTAGATTCCCAGAGATTTTTTAAAAATTTGGTTAACTGTTTTTTTATTGATGAATTTCAATCTCTTAATTTGTTTCATAATTAATAATTTATCCAGATGTTTCTTTCATTTAAATTTTTTTGGTTGAAAAAGCTTATAACGTTTTTGTTGTCTCATCAAAAGCTCATACCTGAAATAGTAGTAAAGAGAGAACAGTCTGTCCAGCTTACTGAAATACAGGGTGTTGATGTGATAGTACAACTATGATGGAAATTTTTTAGTAGTTGACTGTTACAATACTAATGCAATATTTTGGGAATTTTTTCACAGATTGCGATAAAGGATCTAACAAAAACAGGTAAGGAATAATTTGTCTTTATTTCAAAATGCATGGTTAACAGTTGACTAATTTCTGAAAGCTGTGGACTAATTAACCATTAGTAATTTTAACTACTACTTTGAGACCTCTTATAAAGTAGCCTACGCAAGACCAATTAATATTTTAATGTTCCTACACTGAAATATTTCCATGTGCTAGGAGCATTCAAATAAAACATCACTTATGATAGCGACAATACCATTCTCACCCAGGTTTTATTTGAACTCCCCGGTATCTTAATGTACTCTTTAGAATAAAGATTTTTTTCTAAATGCAGTATATTCAAGGTTTTATAAAGTTGTACCAAAATTGGTTTTTATAATCTAGTTAATCATTATTCCTAGCAGCTTTTGAGTTTTATTAGCTAGCATTTAAAGTACTTGGCTCTTTACATTTCATTGTTACTACTGATAAATACTCTTTAAAATCTTTCTGAAGCAACATTCCCTACACAATTCCCTTAAAATATCTTTTGCAGGAGGTCTCCTTTATTTTGTATTTGAATGATTGTACATTTTTTAGTGTTGGATAAGCTTTTTGGTTTTTTTTTTTATCTTTTTCATCTGTGATCTGTCAGTATCAGTTATGCAAATGGTAGCTGAAAACAAGATACAAGAACCTGTTGTAGGAGCCGAGTTTATAAGAAGGATAACATTTTTTTTTAAAAAAAACAAACAATTAGAATGATTGACTCCTAAGGAAGTTATTGTTTAGTACCCAATTGTGTGGGTGAGACGATCTCATTACTAAGAAAGAGATATGTATGGTGACAATTCAACTGATATTTTTTAATGTGAACCATGGGATGCTTGTCAAATCAGCCAGGGCATAAGTATAATGAACCGTTGTTCCATTACTGACTTCTCAGACAAAATTTATAAATATTAAACAATAAATAGTCAGGATATATGAAGTGACCAGTATTATTCAACTTTTTGTTCATTTTTCTTTCCAGATATTGGTTTTTAGGAGTAGAGTTTGATTTTTTGTTTTACTTTATTCCTAAACATTGGAAAATATTGGTTTTAATTTGATCTGAGATTTAAAAGGAAAGAAACAAAAATGTAGAATTTTTATTTTGGATTTTTGTAGCTCCTCACGATATAATAAGCAAAAAGTGGAAAAAATTGTGAACAAAGCTGTGAAATGTAGACGACAACTGCAAAGAATACATAAAAAAATTGAGTAAGTATGAAAAGAAGCAAGAAATATTGAGTGTCAGACTTTGTTGTTTATTTTATGCTACAGAAGGTTCAAGAATTATTTTTGCATATTATAGGTCTATTTTGTATTAATGAATATAGGACTAAAATGATATCATTAATATAAACAATAGTTAATATCAGTAATATAAAAGTTGCTGAAATGTTTAATAAACAACTTGTTATCCAACTTTCAGATAACCAATTTGTCCAGTTATTCAACTTTTCCAATATAGGCCAAATCAGTTGAGTTTCACCTATCCAACCTTTATAGTTCATGAGCTGGTCACCAGGGGGAGCCATATCCACTGCTCAGATCACTTCTTGTCAGATCTCTAGCATCCCTTACACTTGTAGATCAGTTGTAGTCTTCCTTGTTATTGGTTTTTATCAGTGATAATAATTGTAATCTTTGAAATACGTTGTCTAATAATACTAATAACAGTTGGCTAGTGCTTCAGCAAGCAGTCCAAAGAAAGGAAAGTATTGAGCAAAGACTAAAGAAAGAAGCTGTTGGATACTCAGCAATACTTGTTTAAAAAAGGTCCATTCAGGTATCTGACCATCTCCAGGTCACATTATGGTCAGATAACAGGTTGTTTACTGTATCGGTAGATGATTTAAATTTGAACAAGAGCAAAATATGGGTTAGAAATAAGGCCATTGCAAACCTGGGATATTTTTTAATGAGTTCATTCACAAAACCGAAAGAAAGAAAACAGAAATGAGTGCGGTCCATGTACACAGTGCACTATGGGAGAGCTGTTAGATTTGCAAGAAAAGATGATGTGGCAAACTTACCTTCTTGAGATTATGGAATCTGTAATTTTACGTTTGAAATCCAAGCAAGACGTGGCGAGATTAACAAAGTTAAGCCAGAATTTTCTATGGATGTGATGCAAATATCTCATAAATAATCTGGATCCAGTTAGTGTATTGGAGACAACTCTCTTATCTGTATGTGGCACTGACGATCTATATTCACAAACTCTATAACTTGTGATTATGTTCATGGAGGATGAATTTACATGTGTTAAAAAAATTCACATATAGGTAGCTTTGTATACTTATCCTTTAGAAAACCTGCATACTCTGTCAAGATGAATATTTAGCTTAGAATACAGTCATTTATATTGACAACTAGTCTGTCTGTCTGTCTGTCTTTGTCTCTCTCTGACTCCTTTTCATTTTAGATAAAATCTGAAATGGTGTATTCTTCATCAACATTATAACAGTCTTTACATATTTCAGATGCTCTTCAGTAAAGAACTCTTGTTGTTGTAAGTACATTCCTTTATTATCTTAATTCTTTTGTTTGTTTGTTTATTTTAAAAGATATATTTGTTTATAGTAGACAATTATAGATGTGGTTATGACCTTTGATTTTATATCTAACTGTTACTCTTACGATTTTTCAAAAAATAAATGTTACATTTTTTAACTACCAAAATTTATCTCTGTGGACATAAATGAGATGCTTTATACTAGTACATTTATTTTTATAAATTAAATTATTATCTTTTAAGGAAAAGCACCATTTTAGAAGCTACCTTAAAGCAAAATTATGGATTCATTTTGATAACTGCCTAGATTCTCACAGAAATTCACTGTAAAAGTTGGTTTAAAATGTATTAAATTGAAGAAAATAGTATTTGGTTTGGCTTTGTGTGTGGATGTTTGCAAATGAAAACTGAAATTCTTTAGTTATTCAAAAGTTAAATCCAACAGAATGTGTGAAATCTCTCCTGGACATGTGAAAGGTCAATACAAATCTTGTTAGCTTTCTAACTTTCGTCAAGCTTACTTTTCTTAACAAACACCCCTGTTGATATTTTTAAAATTAGATTGTGAGGGGTGGAGTTAGTAGAGCAGACTAAAGAATTTTAATTTGCTTGATATTATGTAAATGATTTTTCTTTTTTTTTTAAAAATTTATTATTGTTTTTTAAAGATTTTAAATACAAGATTTTTCTTTAATTTATTTCATTTCTCAGCAACAAGCAGAAGTTTTCATTTGAGTCACCCAACTTCACACAAATTGCGGGAAAGCCTCAGACCCACATTTAAAAGTTGCAAATCTTCATTGCTGAGGAGGAAATGGGACAGTGATGAAGAGACAGAATTCTATCACTTGATCAAAGTTTACGGCACAGGAAACTGGGCTAAAGTCAACGAAATCTTGGATACTGGTCGGACAAATGTGAATTTAAAAGACAAGTGGAGAACAATGCTCAAAACAGGTAGAGTTAAAGAGTTGCAAAATATGTTTGGTTCAATAAAACAGAAAAAATAATAATATTTCCATTTTTTTCTCAAATCTGGAAGTTATATCAGCAGTTAAACCAGATTGAAAATGTACATTAACATTTACAAATTTAATCATTTTTTACATAAAGTGGATGTTATTTCACGATAAGAGTTTGTTACCCTTAAATGGCCAATTAAGAGATAGTAAAACAGAATAAAGTGTTTGAATTATTTGTTGTCACTTTAAAGTCATCTTATAATGTCTGCCAATTTCTAAATATTTTAATTAATGTAACACAGCAGCATTCTTCAAAATTGTGTACTATTTCATTGTTTTGGATGGTGCATGAATAAAGAGTTAATAAATCTTGAGACATTTAAGAAAATAAATTGCCAAATTTCTATCATATTTTACTTTGAATACTGCATTACAGAAAAATATAAAGAATCTGGAAAAGTGCTAGTTTGGTGCAAAGAGGGAGTCAGAAAGACTGACAGACACACACACACACACAGAGAGAGTCAGAAAGACTGACAGACACACACACACACACACAGAGAGAGAGTCAGAAAGACTGACAGACACACACACAACACAAAGAGAGAGTCAGAAAGACTGACAGACACACACACCACACAAAAGAGAGAGTCAGAAAGACTGACAGACACACACACACACACACACAAAGAGAGAGTCAGAAAGACTGACAGACACACACACAGAGAGAGTCAGAAAGACTGACACACACACACACACACACACACACACACACACACACACACACACACACACAGAGAGTCAGAAAGACTGACACACACACACACACAAGAGAGAGTCAGAAAGACTGACAGACACACACACAAACAAAGAGAGAGTCAGAAAGACTGACAGACACACACACACACACAAAGAGAGAGTCAGAAAGACTGACAGACACACACAGAGAGAGAGAGTCCGAAAGACAGACAGACGGAGAGAGAAGAGAACCTACACTTATTGTTTGAAAATTAACTATTTATTGTAATATTTTTAGAAGCTTAAAAGAAATATTAACCAATGTACTCTAGTTTTATAGTATTAAAAATATTTTCTTCCATTCTATTTTTGGATTGTAGATAAATATAGCTAATAGTTTGCTTTCAATTTTTGTTTATTTATTTTTTTGAATTTCTGTGTGCATAGTAATTTTTTAACCTTAATCTGTAAAACTCATTTTATTTACTTGCAGGCTTTGTTGTATGTATTAGACGTTTTATATCACAAATATTGCTGTGATTAAGATCTGGTAAAACTAAGGTTTGAAATGATGATGATAAATTCTGTTTTCTGACATTACAATTTGTAGTATTGTTGTTCATTCCTAGCATTCTGACAAATAAATATACTAGTGATTGCATTGCTAGCCATGTTTAAAATTTTCATTGATAATCTGCAGACCAACAACATTTGATGAGAATGTTTAGATAACTTTCATAAATGTAATATTAGTTAGTTAGTTAGTTAAACAAAAAATAGATAACTTCAGTAAAAATGAAGAGTGAGCATAACAAAGAAACAAAATGAACTGCAATTGGTTTGGTATGCAGAAAAAATAACATTCATCTATGGTATGTAAAGAGCCAACAATCTTGATTAAAACACTTAAACTTTTAGGAAATTAGTTAGGATTTTTCAAATTAATTTATTTTTAATTAAGGCTGGAACTAAGTTGCATTCCAGTTAAATAAACAGCTGGCCTGTGAATGGTTTTTGGGATTTATCACCATTTCTAAAGACTTGTGCAACAACAACAACAACAACTATCGCCTTTCCGATAAAAGAAAACTATTTATTATTTAGAAGGGCATTTCCAAGAATAAATTTTTGGTTTAATTTTTGACTTACTGTTGTTATTAAATATAGAAAGCTTTCTTCTTCTTTCTTAATTTTAGGTTAAGCAGCAGACACACGGGTTTTCCACCTATAAAAATTTTAATAGAAATTATTGAAACTGTATACGATGTAAGGGAGATAAATACCAACAGCAGTTTCATTTACAATTCTTAAAAAATAACAATCAAAGGAAAATCAGTAATCTGTATTTTTAAAAAATCATTTTTGGATATTTCTTTATACATTGCTTTTTAAATAATAAACAAAGCTTAGTTATTACTGGTTAAAATACTATTGCCTGATTTTGTTATTCATGAAGGCCTTTTAACAATACATGCACAACGTGTTGCAGTAGGTAAAATTTTGGTGTAAGCAAACAGTGAAACAAACAACAAAAAAAAAACCTCGTGGAAGGAGAAAAGAAATGCCTTTACTCAGCTGCTGCGTACCTGACGATAAACTGGAAAGCCTGTTTGTGTTCAAGATAATTGTTGCCTAGTTAACTGTGTCAGTCTCAGTTATTTTGTTTTTGTTGTTTCCCAGTTTTAACTCTCTGTTTGTAGGTTATAACTTTTGACACAAACGTCTCATTTTTGATTTTAATTTAACTGAAAGTTAAATATCACTGGATTTTTTATTTGGGTACCGGGATGGATGACTGTTTTTGTTTTCTTTTATACTTATTTATTTACTAAATTTATTATTTTTTTGTGTGTAGGTATGAGTAAATATTGAAAGAAATATGAATTTTAGATGGTCATTGTATTGAAAACAATGTGTTAAGTGACCTTGGATTTATACGCTATACAAGGGACATAACTGCTATTTGGAAAAATGATGCTAGGAATGCTCCTAATAATAATATTAAGGATAAGAAATATTGCATGCTTTTTTTCTTTGGTAGCCTGGATATTACTTGTATACAATGTTGGTGAATAGGGGATGTGTTCAAGGACTAAGGAGCTAACTGTTAAAAGTATCTATGATATTATTTATCAGAATAAAATTCCAACTACAGAAGATATTCATTTTTTTTTAAATAACCTGTTTTATAATACATTCTTCTAAGATTGGAAGTAACAAGTCTTTGAGATTTCTCAGTACTGCTTTACTTTGAAAAAGCTGAATTAAAAAAGTCAGCAATCAGTTATTCCTTGAATTAGGTTGTTTTATTCCTGTGCATACTTATTCAACCCAGCGACCAATACATTAACCACATTACTTCAGGACTCTGCGCAGACAAATCAGTAGAAGATGGTTTTAGGTCTGGCAGTGCGGGAGTTTGTATAACAATGCCAGATTGAAAGGGAGATAAGGTGGCGGTACCAGCCATAGTATCTGTAGCAGAGACAATTGCATTTATTAAATGGTTAAAAATTTTTTTTTTTCACTTGTGAGATACTCATAGTCTCACTGACAGTAAGTCTGCCCTAGAAGCTCGACTGGTCCAGAGTTGCAAGAGCAATGAATGCACAATAAGGTTCACAAAGATATATCTGAAAGGGGTTTTACACTTATATTGCAATGGGTAGGTGACAAAATTTCCAGAGCTGCTGCTAAATCATATCAGGAGTCAAACTGCTATGTTTTTCCAGCATGAAAGCAAATGTCAATGTAAAAATTAAGGATATGTGTAAAGTTTAATTTTAAAACAAGACACATTTTGACTTGAAGGAATTAGAGTCAACAAGTGTGTGAAGATATTTCCACAAATTACTCAGGGATATCTACAGGTAGAGATTAGTAGACTACATAGGTTAAATACCGATGTCATAGGATGGGATGTAGCTAAAATTGTTGAACACTATATCAGTGAATGTCAAAGAGATGTCCAAGACAGACAGACAGACAGACCTGTTGGGGCAGGAAGCCCTGCTGTGATACTTTTCAAAAACAAACCAACAGTGCTGTTTCTATGGTTGAACCACACTCTCTTAAAAGGACCATGAGAATAACACTCCAAAATGTCTGGGGACCATTAAGCCAGTCAAGCAAGCATTAGACTAACACTATGTGATGGGGACTATTTTGTTTGCCAAGTCAGTTGAGCCGTGACCATTGTTTCCTCGAGCCCAACTCCAACACAGAGAAATGCTCCGTTTTCTTTCTGTTAATTGTAAATTTTTAAATTTTTCCCTGCTAAACTATATATATTTATATAGTGTCTAACCCTGTCACCATCTGTCGCTTACTGTTTCTCCCTTTGTTGAGGCAAAACTATAAGTTTTGTATTGCATGGAAAGAAAAGGGTCTCCTCATAGATGGTCCTGGCCAAGGTGGACATAATGCTGTTTTCAGTCATTTCTCACATTCTGAATGTTTAAAATCTGAACACATTTTAATGAATCCACCCCGAACTTTTTGAAATAAACAAGTAACGTTTCTTAAATAAGGTCTCTGTGTTGGCACAACATGTTTGGGATGTGGCTGAATTAAAGGCAATATGAGTAGTGATATATATATAAATGTCTTTTTAGGACTGAATCTTGGGAACTGAAAAAGGGGGGGTTAAGAAAATCTCAACTTCCAGGAGGAGTGCTGCTGTGTCAAAACAAAAACAACCATATAGGGAACACTAAATCTAAGAACGCGGTTTCAGAAAACAATGTGGAAATTATCAACAAAAATCTGAAAAACAATGCGTGTCGGCTGTCAATAAATCTAAAACTGTTAGAGTTAATTATATCAAACAAAAATTAAAATATCACCTTATTTTCAAATTTTTCATTTTATTTACCAACTTAATAACCCTAACCCCTCCCGAGTAATTTATCTGCCCTTTACGCTATCGACTCTGGCAAAGTTTTGCTATCACCTTTAATATTGTAGAGGTGAGTTAATTACTGCGGCGAGTGATCGGAGAACAACGACAAGAAAGGCCAGCCGTGTTCTGATTCCAGGGGCATGCGAAATGGCTGCCAAGGATGACGCAGTAATTAACTACTGCGATAGTAACATCGTATAGGTGTGGATTTTATCGTGTGACCTGATGACGATCCGAGGCGCACAGTGTGTTCGAGAAGGCGGCAGCATCTGATATTAGGGGGTCGGGCGAACCTGTTTACGTTAAGACTAAAACGCTGTTTTTACACCTATGGCCCCCTTCTGTTGGTGACGTCTTCGTGTACTTCCGGGTGTATTTTCGGTGGTCTTTAAATTCAGCACATGGCAAAAAGATACCGAGATGAGAATGTATTGGTTCCCATTCATCGGGTTTGTGGCTGAAATGAAATTTAAGTAAAAGATGATAAAATGGTCAGAAATAAAGGAATAAACGGCGACAAGGAAATGAAACTTTACTGATAGGCGAGGATTTACTCGCAGGGAGGAAAAGGTGGCGGACATGTCATTTATGAATACATAGGTGATGGAGAAAGCTTCCATAATATATAATAAGAAAAAGTAATTGCAGTTTCGCCGACTCCGTTCTCCAGCTATAGTCACCTTCCGTTTTGCGATCCTTTCCCCTCGAATCTGAAAGGGGAAAAGCATTTTCTAAGATTATTTTCCATGCATATTTTAAAATGTTTCTTACTGTGGCAGAAATAATCTCTGGAACTTAGAGGCGGGGGGACAGCGACCCTCGATTATAGCGCTAACGAAGAACCATAATTGGGGGAATTCTAGGAATTGCCAGACTTGGAATCAAATGTTATTTTCCGGTTCCGGTCTTAACGCTCCCCCCACGTCAGACGTCGCTGCGGATACAGATACTACTGAAGTGGTCTTCCGCTGCCGATTATCTTGCAGGGGTTTGTCCGGCTTGGAAGCAACCGGAATGCTGGAGTCAAACGTTTGGAGCAGGGCCGAGTGACAGTTCTACTCTAAGGGTGGGGCAAACGTGTTTTCAAATGCTTGCTTTTCCTCCAAAGAGTCGATCCTGACATCGACAGGCGTATTGACTGGTCGTACTTAGCTTTCGTCTGACAGACATGGAGGGGGTCTCGCTTGAGTGACTACGAAAAACTGGAGTGTGTGGCCCCTCCCCCGGGGGCCGCCGTTTGGTACAGCCTCATATTCGATTCCTTCCTTGTTTTTGAGAAAAAAGGTCTGGAATGGCGGTTAAAATGCTTTACGTCACTTCGCCCACTTGATGATGCTGCTGCCGGCGAGTAATTACTCTAATTAGTGGCTGACAACGCTGAATCAAGGATCTCTTTGATGTTTGAACTCGACGAGAAATATGCGGGGGACAAAGTGATGAAGAATCCAGATCATCTCTGCTTGCATTCTCAGCGTTTGACGCTATAACGGCTTTATAATCGCTCGCTGCTGCTTTTGTTGTTGTTGTTGTTTTTTTTTTCTTTACTGCTTACAAGAAATAGAAGTCTGTTCAGATTTTGCTAGGATAGATTCGTACACATCACTAGCTACACACTCTATGTAGTTCTCACCGCGAGCAGCGATAAGCCGGCTGATGATAGGGAAAATCCGGCCAGAGTCCCACAAAAACCGGATACAGGGCCAGAACCGTTCTCTTTTCAAAGCCGTAGATTGTTCCCTTTTATCCGATACCCAGTATATATCAAAGATTTTAATTTATACTGTTTGTCAAACATCTACCCCTATCTATTTATTTACCTATTCTCAGATCTAATCAAAGGACTCGCGCCCGACATTCTGAAGCTCAGACAATTTATTGACCGGCCTGACCTGGCAGCTCGATCGTTTCTTTCTTGTCCCTTTACCGTTCACAGGGACTTCAAAAACAGAAACCCTCGCATATCACGTAACCGAGTCAACACACAGCTATCCGTTGCTGAGAAAATTAGTGAGGAAAACGTGACGGTCAATTTGCTGATCTTAATTATCTTGCATTACATTAACATATAAACTCGCTAGGGCACCTGTGACGTCACCTGTCTTCCATGGCGGCGGGTGGGGGGGGGGACAAATTGCCGTTTGTTTTTGTATATCTCGTAGCCCTGCCGACTTGACTGCATTAAAGATACATTAGCTCGGCTAGCGGATGACGTTGAACGTGGTGTCATAGTTGTGCTGCTCGGTGCTCGCGAGGTTCCTAACGTCACAACTACTGTTTCTGGTTTCACTTCGAAAGAGCTGAAAATCACGAGGTGCGAGACTCCGAGAAATGGACGTGTGATTGATTAGTTCACTACGCGTTTAATAGTTTATTATAATTCGCGATCTTACAACCGAAGCAGACCCCTGAACAGTAGCGGCGGTGGCCAGAGTTTCCTTGAAAGCTTTCAGCCGGTGACGAAGTCGTAGACAAAGTTGCGCCGCGCAGTCTCACCAGAGGGGAAAACCGATTATTATTAATATTATTATTATTATTATAAATCGAATAAAACCGAGATTTATTCGGCGCAAAACGATATCGGAGAGATGTAAAGTTTTCTGAAGATTATGATTGAAAGAAAGATACTGGCTGTGGTAGACTTCCCCCCCCCCCGGAAACGGACAAGCAAAATGTTGATCGTAGAAACAAATAACGATAAGCGAAGTTCAAAATCGGTCATCCTGGACTTTTTTAAACTTCTTCATAGTTTTTCGTTCTTTGGGGGGGGTTATCTCTGTTTTTGTATTTTTTTTCTTCTGCAAGTTAAAAAGAAAAGGACACAGGTGTAACTTGCGCATGTATATTCGGATTTGGCTTATCATTCGCTACCGAAAACAATCAAGGAACCGCTGAATGTACAATGGCGCTTTGCTCAGTAAGATGGCGACAGTGAGTGCTTTGCTAGCTCAGGGTCTTAAGAAGGAGCTTAGCTTTCTTAACGGTCTCCAATGGCTGGCGAGATTCTAATTTTCTTTCTTCTAGCTTTCAAAAGACCTTATTAAGATCTCCTTTGTCACATCTTAGCAAATCCTTTGATCTTTTTTGCGTCCAAAGACTTTTTTTCTTTCATTCTTCCTCATCTTTTTAAATCGAATGTAGAGGGCTGCTTAAGTCCCAGATAAATCTATTATGGAACACGGCTTAAGATGTGGGTTTATCATCATCCGCGAACAGCACAATAGATGAGGAACGATACTCGTGGATGTTTTTAAGAAAGATGTCCTTAGCAAACCAAGTTACCTCATCTTTTCTAAAAACTCCAACTAGAAGAAACTGTATATTCGGTAATTACCTGACCCCTCGGGTTTATCTGGGCACAGTCGGCTCTTTAATGAGTTTAAGCAAAAGCTGTCAATAAACACAAACCTGTCAGTGAATCAGGCTTTGGGTTTAATTAACCATATTTCTTCAATTAATAATTTGGAACTAATGATGATGTTGATGAAGATTATATGGACCATAATCACTTAGAAGAAGCAACGGTAAATTATTTGGAATGAATAACTTTTATAAACTACGGGTATTAAAGCCATAATTACTTCAAAGTGCAGGAGGTATTAAGTTTCGCAAACTTTTGTTTGTTTTTAGTCTTGCAATTTGTTTAAAACTTCCTGTTAGCCCGAGATACCCTGGTGGGGGATTTAAATTCTACGAAAAAATAACTATTCACTTTAAAATAGAGAGATCGCGTAAATTTGGACGGATTTTTTTTTAGTTTTAAAATATAAGAATAAAGATGGAGAAAATTATTCGAGATATTAACGACACTTTAAAAGAGCGGAACACGAGAGAGAGAGAGAGAGGACACCTCAAGTGCCCTGTTTAGGGTAAGTCGAGAAAGAGATAGCAACATATTTATGCAACTCAATTTCATAATTTCACGTGTAAAATTGTTCTTTTCAGGTAGTAAGCAGATGTTATGTTAATCCCCGAACGATGTTACAGATTACAAGTTTTACCTTTAAAATAAAGGGAAACTTGCTGGCAAATTAAGGATAAATGGAAGCAAAAGTTTGACTTATTTTCAACTTGTAATCATTTTATAGCGTGAAAAGCAATAAGAAATATTTCCTGGTCATATAAAAGGAAATTGAAAATCGCTTACAAGTTCTAAATATGCTGTAACCGAAAGTTTTAAATGCTTACGAGTTAAGTTAAAAACAAAGGCAAAAAGTAATCAAAAACAAATTTATAATGCAAAATGTGGCCCATTGAGGTGGGGAGTAAGACACAGGACAAAACAGTTCATCTTTTGTGCATAACAAGAGTAATGTGGCAAGTGCAGGTACCCGAAGAAGGTTCTAGGAATCACCAAATCCGTAAAGATTTTTCGTCTTTTCCTGCTAAGATACGGAATTTGTCTTCTAGGCGCCGCCGTCTCCGAAATGTTTTAAAATCTTCCTAACTCTCAGCAGCTCTTCCGTTAGCCGCCGATTTGAAATTCTACGATTATTGGAATCTAATTATCATCTCTCCATCTATATGCGTTTGTTATACTTTTATTTATTCAGAGTTTCTATAATTTATTTGGCAGCATCAGACAGACACCAGACGTCACATGACCCCCAACCATGCAGCGCTCTGCCATTTAAACTTGGCCACACGTATCTGACAGAAATTTAGACATTTGACGTTTTGTGTCGGATGATCAGGCGGCTGACTGGGTGCACTTTCGCCTGCCGAAAAGGGACGGATCTCGACATCTGCCGTGGAAATGTGGCCGCCATTATTATCGCGATTCACCGAGATGAATGTGGCCGCTGCGTCATGGCGTCTTGAAGTGACGTCACGACAAGCACGTGGTATTACTTTGCCACACCCGCGCACTCTGTTGGCATCACCTACACAACAAGAGCGGCTCAGCGTCATTGCTACGAACTTGGAACACGAGGATCTCCTGCCCAACGCTTCGAAATGTCTGGCGTGACCCTCGAGTATGGGGGCGGCCTGTACTCTTCTCCATTGAACTCATATTTGGAGGCCGGGCGGACCTTTGACCCCAAGGTCACGTAGGGAGGCCGTAGTGTATTGTGGAGAGACAGACCTAGTGTTTGTCGAAGGCCGTCCCATCTCTGCCGGGTACACTGCCATTTTAAAAATACGGGAATACCGAAATTCGACGCACTCATTTTTTAGGAGGAAGGCGCTACATTCCGCACTTATTGTGTGAGGAAAAGGATTCGAGGCATTCAGCTTCTTCCCTGGAGAGCCCGAAACCCTTATATGAACCCAGTCGAACCCCTGACCTGTGGTAGGTACATCTGGATCGTCAATTGACACCAACTCGTCCACGTCTCTCCAATCTGACAGAAGGAACCAATGACAGAGACGTGGAAACCTGGACCAGACCGTGATACGGATACCTTTGATTCATTGTCAAACAGGGTAGAGGCTGACTAAGCATATGCTATTCCATAAATAACTCTCTATTACTCGTCTTTATTCGCTTCTTTCCACAACAAACTTATATAACGTAAATACAACAGGCCGCCTAATTATTATGAAAGGGCACTGTATATATTTCGGATTGTGCAATAATTTTGGCATTTCTTGTATAAATGAACAAGAATATTTCTAAAATTATGTATAATAAGCAGCGAAATACGAATAACAGAATTCTTAAAGCAAAAATTACCTGGAATAATTTCTTTATTGGGGAAAACTGAAACCATCCCTCACCAGTACCCACACACGAGTAGATCTGCAGAATGGTCAACCGAGTCAGATGTGGTTTGATTGCAACCGAGAGACTGGTTGATTTTTTTTAAATGGCGTAATCTCGACAGTCGCCATTTATCCGGAGCTGGGATGTCCCAGGTCAGTCATTCCGGTGTCAATGTGGGGGTGTGTCCGCCTACGTAAGAGCTTCCGCATCTTGAAGTGATGAAGGGGAACTAATTAGAAAGTTTGGCCGTCAACAGAAACGGAACTTTTAAAATATATTTATATTTGTACTTCTGGGGGTTAGGAAATGGGCTGACACCGATTATTATAAATAATAATAATAATAATAATAATAATAATAATAATAATAATAATAATAATAATAAAGAAAAGTTTCCAAAAAGAAAAACGTGTTGAAATGGACGACAGACAGACAGACGGACGGACGGACAGACGGACGGACGGACGTACCTGTTAATTCGATCGAGCAAATCCATAACATAAATTGGTGTATTTGGGCGAAAAGAATGAGGAATTTGGCTGTTTCTCGGAGTTTGCCGCGAAATAACATAAATAACGGTTTGTGTGGCAAGTGGAAGTATCAGGTTTTGTTTCCGGAAAATGAAAAGAGAGAGAGAGAGAGAGGGGGAAATAACTTAACTAACCTATAATTATCTCACTTAGAATGTTATATCTCTTCCGTGATGCAATTCTTACTTTATTTATCGTATGTCTTCATGGAGATAATTTAATCCTTTCTTTAAAATTAAAGTAAAAACATCAAAAGTCAGACCCCAGTTTTTACCAAGAAAATGTACATAAAACCGTCCAAAGAATAGTAATTTTTACCAGGTGTAGAAAGTATTTAAATATGAAAAGGGAACCCGAGTTTTCCGTTGTTTTCTTCTCTCTCTCTCTTGATTGGATAACTTTGTTTTCTTGAGGTAAACTTTAAAATCTCGTTGTTAATTGAAGCGATTGATCGATCTTCGTGCGAAAAAGAATCATTGAAACGAAGTTGTCGCCAGTTACTTCCCTTGGAACATAAACTTCCTTTTTTTTATTTTAAATTTAAAGTTTAAACGTTTTTTTGTTTGTTTTTTTTTTTTTTCTCATTAATTTCTGAAACAGATTAGTTGTTCCTGCCAGGGACAAGAATCCCGCCATCGGCAGAGAGACGCGAGTATCGACGCGGGTGGAGCCGGCGGAACCCAGTACAGACGTCAGGTTTTGAGAAAATCAGCTCTTGTCTCTCTGCGGATGTGACGTCACTGTTACGTCAAGGCTCGCCGGTGGAAGGGGAGAGAAGCGGGTGACACTTCATTCAGCGCGCAATGCACTACTAAACCGCCGCCGAGATAGGGAACAAATGAGAGACAAAACACGAAAGGAATTAGACAAAGAAAAGAAACAAAGGTACGCGCGACATTTTTATGGAGTTAGATTTGAATTTCAAGAATCCAGTGAAGCGCCGCCGATGAAGCTTCAGTTTTAACCTTTTTATTCCGTAAGTATTCGCCCCCCTTTTTTAAAAATGCATTCGAACAGTTTCAGCTATACCCGATATCTCTGCCATTCCTATATCTGCCCTCAGGGGTTTACACTACACGATCGTTTGTTGGCGCCACCCGTCCGGTTTATAGAACGTTCATGTTCGCTACACCAGTGGAGATCGAGAGCCGTTCAATAGGGAGACTTTGGGGGCTCTAGCGACTTTCCCAGCATTCGGGCCGGCCCCCAGACAGTAACCCTAACTCTCTCAGAATTCTACTGACAGCGCTAGAAATTCAGCATCAGCGCTTACAAGGGGACTTTTTCCGTCTCGGGAATCTAAAACTCCCACGTTAGGAAAGATCCAAAGATAGCGCGCGTGACAGACACCCAAAAACATTGCCAACCAGAACGAGTTTGCAGATCATTTGGTGCACAAGTTCGCTGACTGACAGGGGCCGAGTTTGTTTATTTAAAGTGTTTTTATTGAGAAGAGTGAAAAAATCTTCACTCCGTCATTCGTACTTCCATCCACCGCCCGATACCCCATGTTCCGGGATGCAGTTAGGACACTTCCAGCATGGAATCCTGGGAAACGTCTCGCGAATCAACGATAAATGGCGTCAAGCCAAGATGGCTGTGCACGGTAGCACTACTCGTCATTAAATCGAATGAAATTCAAAGAATAGTAAAATGGAAGTATGCTATTACACAGGACTGAAGCGGGGGGGGAATCAACGAATGAAGAATGCCGTGCATTTCTGTTATTTAATAGTCTGGCCATGCAACCAAGGAAAAGTGTGACATAATACCCTGCCCTTGTGGCTGAAAATTACCGCTAGGGGACGCGTGCTCAATTTTTTAAAATCCGTTATGATGGGGTTAATAATTACTTGCGACCTGTTTCAAAGTGTACTTTCATTTCTCTATGGCTCGGGAACCGATATTGTTGCTTTTATTTATTGATTTACCTACTTTTCCATAAATCTACAGATACTAAATATTTATATATATTTATAGAAATTCCCCCACACGAGAAGAGACTGGACAGGAAGGTCAGGTGACCTGACGCTGTCCGCGAACTCCATGTAGCCGCTTTTCCGCCCTCGGGGCTCGAACTCCACTCCACCCACGGCTGAACTGATCTTCATTCGATTAGCGGGGAGTTATCTGTCGAGTTATTCAAATTAACTGTAGGGTTTTAGCAAGCAATTCTCTGGCCGCGTCATGTAGAGGGATCAAAGCAAAAATCTGGACCGTCGACTCTTCCGGCTAAGAGGCCGAAGTCAGGGGTTCGTCAGTCACAGAGAAAAGATGCGGCTGACTTTCCGAAGTAGCGGTTTTTTTAAAATAACGATGCCAGGGGGGGGGGGCGACGTCTGCTTAATAGAATTCTAAAGACGAAAGTGTTCTCCAGGTTCTCTAATCCCCCGAACGTCTCATATTTAGACCGCACAAATCCGTCATCTGTCTCCGTCTTGTCACATGAACTCTTGTTTGCATTAAAGAATAATTAAATAAATAAAATTATATGATTTAACTTATGATGGAAAACTGACTTTTCAAAAAAAAAAAACAAAAGCTACTACTTCTTATTTACTTCAATTAAGATATTTACATAAATATCATTCTATTGAAATATGCGGTTGTATTATGTAAATATAAGATCACTGTACTGACAGTGATCAGGATAAAAGACAGCTTGCGTGATGTTTGCCCTTCTTTTGATCAAAACCTTGCCCCTCTTTCTCTCTCTCCACACACACACACACACACACCAAACGTTAACTCTTTCTCTCTCTCTCACACACACACACCAAACGTTAATCCTCTCTCTCCTCTATCTCTCTCTCTATACATACACACACAACACCAAACGTTAACCCTCTCTCTCTCACACACACACGCCAAACGTTAATCCTCTCTCTCCTCTATCTCTCTCTTTCTCTACACACACACACACCAAACGTTAATCCTCTCTCTTCCTCTATCTCTCTCTCTATACATACACACACACACCAAACGTTAACCCTCTCTCTTACACACACACAACACACACACATTAAACGTTAACTCTCTCTCTCTCTCTCTCTACACACACACACCAAACGTTAATCCTCTCTCTTCCTCTATCTCTCTCTCTCTACACACACAACACACACACACACACACCAAACGACGTTAATCTCTCTCTCTCTCTCTCTCTCTCTCTCTCTCTCTCTCTCCAAGCGTTAATCCCGATAACCTCTGAGATTCTGAGATAATGCCAAACCTCCGAATAAAATACAGCTTCCAAATGATCAAGTGAACACAACCACGTACAGAAGTTAAAGGCGTGCTCAGAGTGAAATCAACATTCCACGGTTTACCTGTTTTAAAATGCTGAGAACTAACAAGGAATTCTGAAATTTCTGAAAATTCTGGATTATTTACTTATTTATTTTTACCGGCAGCGAATTATTATGAAAATCGTTTTTTAAAAATTTAGATGATTAGTGCTGTTTTTAAATACTGATTGTGTTGGCTGCCGTGTTTTATTTAAGCTGCCGTACTATTTTTGAAAGCTGCTCATTGTAGTTTTTTTAAATCAGAAAACTTAGTTAATCTATCAATATGTTGTTGTCTTTCTAAAGATCGTAAGTAACTTTTAAAATTACCGTAAGAAACTGGAAGATAGTGTAAAAGTCAGCAAAGAAAGTATATTTTGATAAAACTTATCCATATTATCAGAACAGAAATATAATTTATTAAAGATTCGCAAGATGTAAAATTCAAATTTGATAATTTAATTTCGTATAATGGAAACTCTGCCTTTTCACCTCTTCACCAGGTAAACATTCAAATTAGTTAGGTAAATTACACGAATTCTTATTTCAAAGCGGATATAAAATCTGCGCATGCGTAATGTTGAACGTGATAACTTAAAATCAATAGAAATAATTAAAACATTAACAAGAACGATTTTTATTATTTTTTTTAATGTACGAAAATAAGCTTTTTTTTACTGTCGAGAATCTGAAACATTACAATCGGGTGCTGTGTCGGGCCGGGTGCCTCTTGCGTCGTAGCTACAGATAACAGTAGCGATGACCTGACATCATCTACCTTTTGTGACGATTTTCCACGTGATTTTATTCTGCGTAGATTGAGAAAAGGCCGATCTGTGTCCCAATAATGTAGTACACTATCAGTGTAATTTCAGTAGCAAGAATATTTCGTGTCTACTTCCATTTGGCCCCAAAAAGTTTGCTTTTTTAAGATGAGAGTACCACCAGGTCGCTGATGGTTCAAGATCTGAAGGCTCTGTCGTTTGAGAGAGAGAGAGAACCATTCAGGGTTTTGCTGTCGTCTAAAATACATCAGTGATTACATCGAGTGTTCGACATTCAATCCTCACAGAAAATCATTTTTGAGTTACAGTATTCTTTTCTTATGTATCAGACGTCAAAACGGCCTCAGTCCGCTAATCTAGAGAACTGGACAATAGGAAGGATTCCGTATTTATCTTTTAAAACGCAGAAGACAAGACGCCGGCAGTCGAGCAGAAAATATCAAGCTCCCTGCCTTTTAGTGTCGCGTCTCTGTATCTGTCTGCAGGCAGGCAGACATGCAGACATGTCGGTAGCAGGTACTTTTAGGTTTTCGCTTCAGGAGATTCATTCTAAAGGTAAATAACTCTCTATTTTTTTATTTTTTTTTTTTTATATGTCCAGTTGGCCACCCACTAAAAGCCCTGAGACACGTTACCTTACAATAGAAGCGACTCGGCTCCGGAGCGAACGAGGAGACGAGGCCTTGGGAAAAGTGAGTGCGGAGCACAAAGAGAGAAAAAAAAAAAGAAGAGTAGTGTGCGATGCCTTGTCGCACCTGTGTCCCGCAGGCTCTCCACCGAGCGCATTAGAAGATCTGAAAGATATGCAATTATGGGATTCCTCAGTCTTTCAACTGGTGACATTCGCTCTAAGGCATAACCGTGCCCGTTGTGACTAGGTTTTTATACGGTGTCGTCCCTCTCTCCATCTCTCTCTCCTCCCTCTCTCTCTTCTCTCATCTCATCATTCTCTCTCCATCTCCCTCTCTCTCTCTCTA